>JBCJKH010046584.1:0-32776 GCA_039877255.1 Loriculus beryllinus | reverse complement strand
GCCATGGTTTAGTGTGAGGTGTCCCTGCTTGTGGCAGGGGGGTTGGAACTGGATGATCTTAAGGTCCTTTCCAACCCTGACTGATTGATTCTATGATGGACTCTGGGCACCAGCTCCCCCTGCCTCCGTGCCGCTGCGCCGGCTGCTGCCCCACGTCTGGGGTTAGCGAGGGGGAAATATTGTTTATGCTTCTCCAATATCTGCCTTCTGTTTTGCATTTGCCTTTTCTTCAAAGATAGGGAGCCGCCTCTGCCAAGATTCCTGAGGAGATCTCCTCAGCAATGCCGACCGCGCTCCCCACCGCACTCAAAGAAAACAAACGTCAGGCCAAGGATTGATATGAAATAGTTTAAAAATGAGAAAAAGCTGCCTTAGAGCTAGGTTTACATTAAAACACAGCTCAGGAGCCGGAGCCTCGCCTGCGCCCCTCCTCGCCACGGGGGGATTGGGTTACCTGCCCGCTCCCATCCCTGCTCACTGGGGGCTTGCCAGGGTGAGATGCGGAGCACAGGGTCCTGGTTCTTCCCCCCAGCATCCCGCCAAGGACCTTCCCACCTTGGTTTGCCCAGCACATCCACACCCTGGCTGTCCCTGACCCGCGTTCCATCCCAACCCCTGCCCAGGTCCCATCCCAACCTCTGCCCAGATCCTATCCCAGCATCTTCCTGCGGCAGCGCCCAGGGCAGAGGATCCCAACAGGGACCAGCTCCTGCTGGGTGTGCGGGGTCAGGATGGGCAGTGCTGGAGCTGGGTGAGCTGTGGGGCAGCACAGAGGGGAGCAGGAGCAGGGGCTAAGCCTGACCTTGGCTTGGGGCTATCAGAGAGTTAAGATCCTCTTTGCCTCTCAAGAGCCCAGTCAAGAAAACGAGCATTTGGTCCCAACAGGACCCTCATCCCCCAGTGCTGCAGCTTGAGCTCTGCCCATGCTGCTGCCCTGAGCACCCCATCCTAGTTCTCATCTCCATCCCATCTCCATCCTGGTTCCCATCCCATCCCCATCCCTGCTGCCGCTGGGGCCATGCACCACAGGGCAGCTTTCCCGGCCCGGCAGCGGCGGCAGGGCTGCAGACCTCTCATTCACAGCCCGGTGAGGGGCTGGAGCTCCTCGGGCACGGCTCTCGTTCGTGTTCTTTAATTCAGTTTAATTTACGGGCGCTGATTGAGGGCCCGGCAGCCCGAGGTGAGCAGTGGAAACTCTGACAAGGCGCTACCATAAACCACGCTCCCGCCGCCCGCCTGGCGCTGGCCCCGCGCTGCCGGCTTGGATTTCAGCTTCATCTGCTCCATCAGGAGCGTTTCATGGGCTGGGTGCAGGAACCTGCATGGGGGCTCTGCAGGGCTCCCTGCACCCATCCCAGTGCCACTCTGGATTCGCCCCCCCCAGCACGTGCCCTTCTGTCGGGACAGACATGGATTGTTTTCCTGGAATTTTGCGTGTCCGGGGCGTTTCAACACTGCTGAATCAGCTCCTTCCATGCCTCAATTTGAAATTTTTACTCCTTTTTTTAAGTTAGTTTCCACATTTCCTTTGTCTCGGAGCCGAAAGCCTCACAGGGAATTCCAGTGGCTCCGCTTTCCCGGGGATTACGCCAACTGCCCCCCAGCTCCGTGTCCCTCCAGCCCCATGGCAGAGGCAGCGGTTTCCTCCCCAAGGGTTGCAGGGGGTCTGGGCCAGGCGAGTGCCGTGTCCTGGGGGATGCAGGGAGCTGCTCACCATTCCCACGTGCATCCTCTCTGTTTGTCCTAAACAAAGAGCTTCCAACCTTGTGTAATGCCGCAAGCTTATCATCAGGCTCCTAATTCCCAGTGCAATCAAGTATCTCATTTAATGTCCCCTGCGGAGCAGCCAGACCTGGACCACACCAGAGCAGCTGAGATTGGGATGGGTGGGATGCTCCAGAGCTTCCCAAGGGAACAAAACAGCTTCTGGACTCAGGTAGGAGACCGGAGCAGCCAGGACAGCACTGGGAGTGAATGGAGACAGGACCAAAGAGCTGGGGACTTTCGCAGGCTCCAAGGCTGAGGAGCATCCACCTTGGGCATCTCCGTTACCACTGACCCTTCACCAAGCAAAACTGGGTCCTGGAGCCCAAGCACCAGTGCAGATCAGTGCAGAACAAACACCTGTGTATTGGGGCTGGAACTCGATGATCTTCAGGTCATTTCCAGCCCTGCCTATCCTGCGAGTCTCTACTTTCTCAATGGAGCTTGTTCATTCCTATTGGAGACGCCAGCCCTGGGGCTGTCCCCATGTCCCTGTAAGTCTCCCACAGGCACCTTTTGCAGGAGGATGGGATGGATGGAGGATGGTGATGGCACAAGGGATGTGCCCTGCCCTGGACCAGCTCAGGGCTCGGGGGCTGTGCTGCGCTGAGGCCAGGGGATGCGTTCATTACAAAAGCCCTTGTTTAGGCTTCAAGCTGGAAAAGGATCCAGCTCCTCTTTGCCAGGCAGAGCTTCCCCCCGGGCTGTGTCTTGTAGGAACCTCCCCCTGTCCCCTCTTGGGACCCGCTGCCCAAACCAAGGCTCATCCTGCCCAGGGCTATGTGGGGCACGGAGCAGGGTGAGGAGCCCCTGCCTCTGCACCCCTTCATCTGTGGACAGGCTGCTGTGTGCTCAGGAGGGGACTGGCTCCCACTAAGCCACTCAAGGGACTCCAGTGCCCATCCTGATTGTTCTGTGTGTCAGGAAGAAGATCCCAACCCAGGGAGCAGATCCTGACGTGGGGAACAGATCCCAACTCAGGGAGCAGATCCCAGCCTGGGGCAGATACTGGCATGTTGCTGCCTTCTAGGAAACGGTGGGCACGTGGCATCCCCGGCTCGGGGCTGTGGATGCTACGCTGCCGCGCTGGCCTGGCACTGATTGAGCCTTCACATGTGGCAATGAAACATGGGGAAAGAATTAAATGCACTTAATTCATCCCATTTTTCTAGAGGACCATTCCAGCATCAAAAAAAAAAAAAAAAAGCCCAACAAACAAAAAGAGAAGAGAAACCTAAGAACGCCTTCGGCCTGCACCCCGGGAGCTGCTGGGCAGGGAAGCAGCAGGGATGGCAGCAGGCAGTGTCCCCAGGGAGGGTCAATGTGCCCCAGATCTCAGCACCGAGGCGCTGGTGGGACTGAGCAGCACCAGCCTCGCTGCAACGGAAACAACTGGAACGAGCGGAGCTGGGCGGCAATGGGAGGGAAGTCCCGGAGGATCCTACCCCATCCCAGAGCCTGGCCAGGTCTCAACACGCCTACGGTGCCTCCAGGCTCCCGGGAGCCTTCCTGCACGAGCCCACGGACATTTTCCACCTCATTTACAGCAAGAGCATGAAAACACTGTTTTCCAAAGGCACGGCAGCTGAACCGCCAGGCCCTGGGTGGGATTTGGCAGGGGGCCGATGGAAGGATGGATGGCGCTGGCCACGACCGGGTGCCGGGAACCCCGCATCCGTGCTGGCCCTTGGCTCGCTGCAGCCGGTCCCCAAGGGAAGCGCTGGGGGTCACCACTGCCTCTGTCCCCCACAGGCAGAGCAGGCAGCGGCCAGCACAAGGCTCCCGGATGGGTCCTGCGCCGTGCTTGGCAGGATGCTTTTGTTGGGAAGTTACTGCTGCCCCTTCCCACGGCCCCCGCTGGGCTCTGCCAGCGTCCAACCATGGCCCCTTGTGCCACAGAAAGCAAGCGCTGCCCAAAGCCGGCATCCCACCGCCTCCAGCCATCCCATCACCAAACGTCCTGGCCACCGAGCACCCTGGCCCCGTGCACCTCAGTGGGGCAGTGGGGTGATCCAGGGGCTTTCAGCATCACCCAGGGATGTGTCTGATGCTGTTGGTTATAAACGCGCTGGCTCCGGCCCAGCTCCAGCCAGGTCCCATGCAGGAAAAAGCCCAATGGAGCCAACACAAACGGAGCCAGCAGCATCCTCACACTATAGGAGGTAACACCAAGACGTCCAAGGATGCTCCAGCTGAACTGCCTGGCCCCAGGCTGCCCGGTGGGATGGATGTGCCTTGGGACCACGGCTCCAGGGCTGGGATTCAGCACTCAGCTGTCGCTCTGGGTTCAGAGCTGCCCTGGATGGACCCAAATGTGTGGCACAGAAGTGCCCGTGCCCTGCTCAGGGTCTGCAGAGCCGCAGTGGGCAGCTGCTGAGCTACAATTGCCATGGGACCCGTGATGCTGCGGCTGCCCCCAGCTTCCTACCTTGCTCCCTGGGCACTCCATGGGGACAATCAGCCCCGTTCATGGTCAGTGCTGTCTGCAAAGACAAAAGACCTCAAATACTGGCTGGGGTGAGAGTCCAGCCATCTTTGAGAGAGCAAAAGGGCTGCTGCACGGACGGGTTCCCCTTGGCACCGGCTCCAGCCCCCGGCAGCCCGGCAACAATTGGGTTATTGTGAGCGTGCCGCTGGGGACACGAGTGAGAGGGGGAATTCCACAAACCCGGCACTTTCCGCTTGTCCCACTCGCTTTCCCAGCCCAGGCTAATCCCTTAAGATGCTCTGTCAGCACAGCCACGGTCCTGCAGCCTGCACGGGGGAACGGCAGCTCCTGGCCCCCCTCTCCCTTGGGCACCATCCAAGGGCAAAGGCGCTGCAGTGACGTGGTCCCAGCTTCTCCCTTCAGTGCCAAGGTGGGAGCAGACAAAAGCACCGGGAGCGCCAGCTCCAGCCGCTCCAGGGACCTGGCTAATGGGGTCCATTTGCTGGGTAGTTCTTGGAATAACAAATTGTATCATCCAAAAAAGCCAAACCACAAAAGGGGATCGGCTTGCAGCCCGGCTCACAAAAGCCCCTTGTCTGGAGGCTCCCCCAATCGCCAGGAGAAAACTCCATTTAACCGAATGAAAGAGCCCCTGCGCTCTCACGCTCTGCCCAGCAAACCATGGATCAACCCCATCCCATGGCTGGCATCACCCGGCTCCCCTCGTGCCGGGGGCATCCCCACCAACCTCTCCTACAGGAGCATCCTGTAGCCAGGTCAGAGCTGGAGGCTCCGGGCACTGTGCAGCCTCACTTATCCTATTGCAAACCCCATCTCCCAATCCCTCCAGGTCAAACGCACAAGGAAAGGGGAGCCCCCGGCTCAAACGTGACTCGTGCAGGATGGGAGAAGGAAGAGCCATGGATTTCCCTGCCTTAGGATGAAGGATGAGACTTGACACCTGCTAAACCCGCTAATCCTCCTCTTGTTCATCACTCCCAGCTCTCCCGGGCTTGGAGCCCAGGGAGGAGGCAGACATGGACAGCAAGAGAGCCTCTCTGCAAGTGGTGATGCAGCAGGGATCGAGGGACCAACCAGATGGACCCATCAGCTGCTTTCAGTTTCCAGCTCCCATGGGCACATCCCATGCCTGTGCTGGAAGCCAGATCCCTGAGGTTACTCCCAAGGTTGCAAACATCCATTTGCATCCTAATAGGAAGCATTACATGAGATGCCCGCCTGGATCCTGTCCTGGGAGTCTCCAAGAGGCGGAATGGCTGAAGGGAAGGGTTAAACCCCTTTCCAGTGGAGCTGCTCCCCAGAATAATGGGATTTTTTGGTTCTTCCACCAACTGAGGTTGGGCCCCAAGAAGCAAATCCCAGCCCATTCCAAGGGCACCCCAGCAGCCAGGCCTGCAGGGGTTGGGAAGATGCTCCCGGCCATGCCTTCAGCTCAGCAACAAGGTGGAGAGAGGTTTGCTTCTCCCCCAGCCATGGTCTCCACACCTTCACGTGCAGGGCAGGAATGGCAGCTGCCAGACCTCACCCCATCCGGGAGCACCACTGCTGCCCCCAGCCCCAAAACTCACTTGAGCTATTGGCAACCCGGCACCTGAGCAAAGCATGCTTGGGTTTGGGCCAGGTTTCATCCCTTGACCAGCCACCACCAGCCAAGGGACTCAGTCACTGCAGCATCTCCCTTCTTCCCAGCTGGATGCCCGGACCCAAGCCCAGCTCTGGACCAGGAGCAGCCCCACCATCCCAGCTCATGTGCTGCCTGCCCAGCAGTGCTCTGGCTGCATTCCTGCCCTAAGTACCGTGGATTTGCTGTGCTTTATGAAGAACTAAAAGAATGTTTTAAATGAAATTAATTCGAACGAACCCAAGATTTCATCAAAGTGCTGCCTGGGCACGGTTTGGCACAGGAGCTCCTGTGTGCTCCATTGGCCTTCCCCTGCGGGGAGGAAAGTACTCACTATATAATAATTACAGACTCATTGTACAGCTCTGCTTAGAACTGCTCGGAGGAGCTCGGGGGTCTTGTCCTAACTCATGGTTTGTGCTCAGCACCAACATCACACACGGTCCGTAAGGAGCAGCTCTGGAGAGTGGGTAATGGAAAAAAGCATCGGTGGACGTGCAGCACAGCACCAAACACCCGCTGACCAGAGGAGGGGAGTGGATGCCTGAGCACCTCACACCTCCCCACCGAGCTGGTGCTTCCCAGCCTGTGCCATGCTGGCCATTTGTGGCACAGACAGCTCCGTGCTGGCAGTGGGAAGGAGCAAGTGGAGGTTTGGGAAGCATCACAGAGCTGCTGGTGCTTGGCGCGGCCCCACCAGCTTCCTTTGGGAGCAGACAGAGGAACTGATGTGACGCTGCCCGGTGCTCCCTTTAATCTGTACCACTAAATTAAACCCAAAAGCCACCCAAGCCCCGAAGCAACTCGCTGCTGTCCCGCCGGCCTCCAAGCCAGGGGATGCTCAGCAGGACTCAGCACCCGCTCGCAGCTCCCAGCCACCCTGACCTTGTTATTTACGTAACACAAGGCACTGCTTTCATCTGCTCATGCATTGCCAAGACTTCCCCAGCGTGACCTTGTCTGTGCCCGAGGTGCCCAGGCACGGCCCCACATCACCCGCTCTTGGTTTGTGAGGTGGTCTTGGTGCTCACCCAGGCTGCAGGGGGGGGTTGGTTATCAGCTTGACCCCTCCGGGGCCCAAAGGACGTGGAATTAAAGGCAAAGACAAAAGTATCGCTGCTGTAATCCAAACCTTTGGGGATCTGCCTGTGGGTTGTGAGCGCCAGACTGGCAATATCAGGAAATATGAAGAAATAGCAATAAAAGTAGGCTTGTTTCTCTCCGGCGGCTGGCTGGCTTACAGGACACTGGAGCAGCTGAGAAATACCTTTCTGCAGTCATTGACAATGCATGTTTGAGGCTGAAAATATGCTCCTCGGGCAAAAAGCCCACATATTTAACCCCGGTGGGCACCAGCGGCTCAGCCCATGGGTCCGGAGCAGGGCTCCGAAGGGAACAGTGGGGTTTCACAACCACGCAGGCGCCGAGGGGACATTGCTGACACTGAGCATGCAGGACACAGGGGTGACAATGGCAAGTGTTGAAACGAAAGCAAAGGGACTTCTGCAGCTCCCCCCCCAGTGCCAAGCCTCCTCTTTCCTTATCGGTGCTTCCCTAAAGCGATGGCTTTGTCCTGACATCAAATATCCTCCTTGCAGCAATCCCTATCTCCCCCGTTGCACTCGCAGCACTCGAGTGCTCCCGCCCTGATGGATTCACACTCTCCACCCTCGGAGCTGAGCCTGGAGCAAAGCCAACATCTCCAAAGGAAAAATGCAGCCAGAGCTTCCAAGTTTCGTGGTAAAACCACATGATTTTGATGGGAAACCATAAATCAGTCCCAGGCTCTCGCAGCCTCCGGTAACTTCTTAAAACAAACCTGGGCTGAATTTTAGGGCTTGTAATGTAAATCTGAAAGCAGGTGAATTGGCCGAGGGGTTTAAGCATCGCTGCAGGAGCTGTGCACAGAGCAGGCTCTGCTGCTCCAAATGGGCCTGATCCTTGGCTGAATGGGCTCAGCTCCCCCTTAAGGCACAGCCAAAGCAACTTCCACCTTCTGCAGGCGTCAGGCTTATGTCTGAGGGCAGGAGATCCACAAGCACAGCTCCATCACTGTTCTGAATCCACAGGGAAGGAAACATGGGCAGGACCCATCTGCCTGCAGCTTGGGGATGGGGGATTTTGGAGCAAAAAGGGGTAAATCCTCACGTGCCTGTAGGATTGGGGCAGTTACTCGCAGTGGTCTCGCCCCGGGGTCTTGGGTTTCAGCACAAAACAAAGAGAAGGCTCTTATTTGGCTAATGTGCCTCCAAAGAAAGGCTGTATCCTTGTTTGCTCCCACTGCTGCATTGTCTGCGGATAAAGACAGGGGATAGATCTCATCTGATACCAGCAATATCATCTCATTCATCTGGACAGGGCTCTTTACAAGACCCTGCTTTAGAATTTAGATCCCTGGGAACTTGGAAAGCAGCAGTGAAACAAAACCCTCCCCAAGAACAATACAGAGAGATCGGCAGGGCAGGCACAGGCAGCGCCGCGAGATTCCAGGGCTCCGGCATCGCCGGGCTGCTGGGGTTTGCAGCAGGTCTGCAGAATTCCCAGGGCCACATCCTGGCCGGGGAAGGCAGAACTCGTGCTGGGATTGCTGCACCTCCATGCACGCAATTGGGATTGGTGCAGAGCATCCAGGCTGGGAAAGCGCTCGCCTCCACCTCCCTGTGCCCACTGCAGGTGGATATGGATGGGGATCACTGTCCTCCTCCCTGACTGCTGCTCTCCAAGCCTTGCCCTGTTCAGAGGCGCCTGGAAGAGCCTCTCAGGACAAACATCTCCAGATGGGCCAGCGGGACAGGCCCCAGGGAAGGTCTCATGCTGAGGCCCGGCTGCTCTGCAGACTTTGGCTGCAGTTTCTGCCTCTGATCTGCAGCTTTGCCCCTTCAACCCAGCTGACAGCAGGGCCAGGGCCACCGGAGCCCTCTGCTGCTGATGGGCTGAGGGTACAGCAGAAACTATCAGGAAGCCACCTCCAGCTCCTTTTTCATCCCCCTCATTTTGGATAGCACCCATCTGCCTGCGGGAGCCAAGCTCCGGAGCTCTGCAGGGAGGGAGCAGCCAGTGGGATGCTCTGCAAGGACATGGGGGTATGGTGGCCCTGGTGAAGGGTCCAGCTCCTGCAGCGCCTTGGGAAGAGCTGAGTGATGCCCGCTGGTGAGTTGGGCTTTGAGAGCAGAGCTAAGCATCTTGTCAGCTGTACCGGCCCCTACACTCAACCCAACCCTGCAGGGATGTTTCCCTGGTACACTCCCATCCATTCATCTGTTCATCCATCCGTCCATCCATCCATCTATCCATCCACGTTCATCTATCCATCTATTCATCCATCTATTCATCCATATATTCATCCACGTTCATCTATCCATCTATTCATCCATCTATTCATCCATCCATCCATCCATCCATCCATCCATCCATCCATCCATCCGTCAGAGCCCTGCTCAGCCAGGTTGGATCTCATTGTTTTGCAGTTCAGAGCCAATGCACAGGGTCACACAGCAGAGCAGCCCTGGGGCAGAGGCCAAGCAGGCAGGGATGTGACTTGGGAATGGCTCCAGCAATGAGGGGAAAAGGAAAAGTTTATTGTGTCTGTGCCGGCGTCCAAGTCACCAAACAGGGAAAGCTGAGCCCTGACTGGGAGGGGAGAGTGTGTGGCATCACCCCTGCTCCCATGGGATGGCTGTGGGACACAGCCGGGTTTCCAGCAGCACCCAGGTCCTCTTCCCAAAGAATCCAGCATGGGGAACCCCTGAGTGCGAAGAACAGAGTGGGCCTGAGTCAATGCCCCCGTCCACCTTTGTTAAGGCGACTAATTAGCCTCTCTAATTAGCTGATGGCTGAGTGCATGGGGGAATGGGGAGGCTTGGAGGCCAGCGCCAACAGAGCCAGCAGCCTGCACCCCTTATCACAGGCTTGGAGGGACAAACTAGGGGAACACAAATGCAATTTCATGGCCTTTTCTCCTTCCCTCTCCTAACTATTCACTTTTATTGTCACAGACGTTTCCTTTAGCACAAGGGAATGGAAACCCTGCTCCTTCCCAGGCTGCAGACAAGCTGAAACAGGAGAGAATGACAGAGGGGGTACGTGAGGATGGGAAGGGACCGGTCCCGCACGCACCCTCTCCACCGGGGTTAATGCCTTTTGCAGGTGCCGCTGCCCGAACCCCCTTGATGCAACGTGTCTGCAGCTCACGAGGAGCGCGGCTGCTGCACGGGCGCAGGGCCTGGGGCAGTTTTGTCACTCACATCACAGATCCCAAGAGCAGACAGAACATTAAAACCAGGCGGTTTAACTCGACCTTCACAGGAAAGGCTGCGCCGCGCGCCAGCCGCCGAGCGCTCGGATGCACCACGCAGCGCCCGCGTCCCGTGATGGATCAGCTCCGAAAACAACACCCTGCTAATCTTCCTCCAGAGCAGCCATAAAACTGTCCTGCCGGGTCCTCCGGAGAGGATTTACAGCAGCTCAAAGCATCCTGGAGGGGTTGGTAGAGGCAAGAGCCCCCAACGGGTGCTGGCCCCAGACCTAGAGTGCATTCTGGCAATGGGGCAATGTGCCAGGACCCTTCACCCCAAAGACTCTCCACTTGATTTCCACCGAACCAATGCTCCCCAAGGGGACTTGGACATCCCCCAAGAACAGGTCAGCACCTCCAAAGCTGTGCCTGACCCCAGTAGCATTTTGCAGAGGTCCCATCCCTGCTGCCCTGGGGAAGATCCCTCCAATATCCCAGGAGGAGAAGGGGTTTGTTGGCACTGAAATGGGCACAACCCCAGCAGAGGAGCCACTGGAGGGGCACCCGCTTGTGCCGGGAATGTGAACTCATCCTGCAGCCCCTGCAGCTTTGTCCCTTGGCTGACTACGATGAGGGGCAGATGGCACTGGGCTCTGCCTGTGGCTTTGGTCACAGCCACGGTCACCATCCCATGAGCGGTGGAACACGAGGGGCACCCTCAAACCCAGGCACAGGCTCACTGAGACATGGCTGCTTATCCCGGGGACACCACACACAGCCCATGCCAGGGCCCTGCCAGGGGCTCAGAAAGCACCAAGGAACACAGCACTGGGCAGTGGGAGCCAAGGGGCTGCCCCCACGCTCCCCTCCCTTGCCGTATCCAAGTGGGAAACTGAAAACCCGAGGCAAGGTGAGCTGTGCTGAGCCCCTGCCAAGAGCCACGGACAGAAATATCCTTGATTTCAGCAAGGTGTGAATAACTTCTGACACTTCTAGGGCTTATTGCCTCAACAAAAAATCCCCCAGCAGTCCCCATTCACACTCTGCGGGGCTGTGTTTCATATGAATGGAATATATGAATCACTGTAAAGAATTTAAATGCTTCCCTCTACAAAGAAAGGCTCCCTCCCCGCCTCTGCTATTGCGGATGGGCTCCACGCAGCCTAAAACAAAGGCATGGCAGGAGATGGGGACAAATCCTGCTCACCAAACTGCTGCTTCCACGGGGCAGCTTGGTGGCTGAGGGCAGACCAGCGCAGCGAGGGCACAGCTGGGCACCTTCCACCACACACTTGAACCCCATGACCAGCAAACACAGCCCCAGCACTCGTGTTCCCCAAAATCCCAATTTGCTCCTGACGCCTCCCAGGGTCACATCTCCCTGTGCCTTTCACTTTTTGGCTTCGCTCCCAGCCCTAAACCCCAGTTTTGGGCTTGGAACAAGCAAACGAAGAAAATGGCTTTATTTCCATTCCTCTGCCCAAGCACGCCGGGGCAATCCGCTGCCCCGCTGCCGGCGGGATCGGGTCAGCCCTCCTGATGGAAACCAGGCGATGCCGACTGCAAGAATCTCTCCCTGGGTTTTAGCAGTTTGGGGATTTTCTTTCTGCTTCTTTTCCCCTTCGGCAATAGGGCGAGGAGAAAAAATGTAATTGAAGCCTGGCGCAGCCTCGCTGGGTTTCCAGCTGGGATGTTTCCCCTGGCATCAATGCCTCGGCTCCACGCATGCGGTTGCACCCGCATCCTGGCGGCAAGAGGGAAGCCAAGATGGGGCTCCCGGTGCCCAGACTGTGCTCAGTCCCTCAAAGAGCAGAGGCAGAAAAGCCAAGTGAGGCCGGAGATGGCCCCATTGCCCACCGCAGCACTGCCCATGGCCGGGGGGTTCGCAGGCACCAGCCCCACCACCAGCTCCATGTCCTAACCTCATAGGATCCAGCTCTGAAAGGAGCCGCTTTGTTTCCCAGTGTCCCTCACAGACGGATCAAAACTGCATTTTTACAGAAGCAATAAAAATCCCAGGAATTCACCGGCCTTATGATTTATTAAACATGTTCCTTATAGCAAAGCTGCCCATAGATGAGAAAATATCTCCGGTGGGTTATTGCCTCGCCTGGGGCTACCGTACAGGGGGGATCTTTCCTGGCTTATTGGGAACAGTCAAAGCTGGGGAACCGGGTAGATCAGAAGCCAATTAACAGCAGTGCTCCTAAAAGACCCCAAATAAAATAAGCACCTTGTATTTCCCAAGGTGTTCCCAAGGAAGGGGCTGCAGCAACCTGCCCTGATCCTGCCGGGAACCCTTGGGTGCAGATGTTTGCAGTTATGGGATGGGATAACACCCTGGCTGGGTCAGGGCGATGTGCCAGCAGTGGCCATCCCGAAGGTCACAGCACTTGCCCTAAACCACTTTTGTTCTCACAAACATCATTCCGGCCGCAGAAGGAAAGTGCTGGATGTTGGGGACAAGGCTCGGGCTGTCCGGTTGCTAAACAGAGCAGAGCCTCTGGGTGCGATTCATGGGAAAAGGTTCAAGGAGGGGGGAAAAAAGGGGTGAGAAAAGGGATAAAGGAATGGAGACGGGCATGCGGGGTGGGGAGCGGCGCTTGCAGGCGCCCCGGCAGCGCTCTGCTCCGCACGGGGCGCAGCCACCGGAGCCGCGGGGACCCGAGACCGAGGCGCGGAGCGGGGCGCGGCGGAGCCCTTACCTCTGCGGAGCGGAGCGCGGTGCGGAGCGGTGCGGAGTGCGGGCAGCGGGCGAGACGGGACGGGACGGGCCGGGACGGGCCGGGCACCCCTCCGCGGGCCGGGGCGGAGCGGGGGAGGGACGAGCAGGGAGGTGCGGGGAGGTGCGGGGAGGTGCGGAGCGGAGCGGGCAGCGCTGCCTGCGGGCGCGGGCGGGCTGGGCTGAGCTGGGCTGGGCTGAGCTGGGCTGGGCTGAGCTGGGTTGGGTTGGGCTGGGCTGGGCTGGGCTGGCGGCTGCTGAGATTTCTTCCTTTTCCTTCTGTTTTCCCGTTTCTTCCCCAGCCCCAGCTCCCAGAGGTCCCAGCCCCGCAGCGCTTCCCTGTTCCTCCGCCGCAGGAGGGAGGTGGCGTGCAAAATAAAGCCATAAGAGTGCATCTTCCCTCCACCCTGGCCCCTTCCTCACCACCCCACAGGGTCCCACGCACCCTTGGACCCACTTGCCCATCATCTTGCAGTGATGCGCAGCACACGTGGGGATGCTGATGGCAGGAATGCCAGCCACAGTGGTAGGAAAAGAGCCCTCTTCACCTGCAAAGCACCCAGAGCGGGGTGCTGCCTGCCTCCAGCACTGCCCTGGCACAGGGCAGGTTGGGGTTCAGGCCTCTTCATGACCCATCTGGCAGCCTAGGGCTGGAGCAGCTTGCTCCTGTGCTCCCCCAGACCCCACCACCCTTTCCCTTTACAGGCATAGGGTCAACCTGAGCAGAAGGTGCTCCCCCTTTTGCTACGGTGGGGGGACTCCACCACCCCAAGAGTTCTGTTCCCTGGGCAGAAGAAGTAGGGAAATGTGGTGCCCATGCAGCCAGGTTCTGCTGCCTCTTGGTTCAGCTTGGTTCCAAATCAGAGGTGCCCTAATCCCAAGGGAGAAGGGTGCCAACAGCCGTTCCTCCCGCCACCGTATGCTGCCCGTTCCCAAGCTGGAACAGAGGAGTCATGGCATCCCGCTGGCAGCCGCGTGCCAGGCACAACCGGGACACCACTGGCACTGCTGGGGTGCACGGGCCCGGGGGGTGCAGGGCCCCCGGTGCGCCCCGGGAGGCAGATTAGGGTTGCTCAGGCAACGGGCATGGAGAAAGCCCGTCTGGATGGAGGCCTCTGGGGCGCACAAGGGTGTTTGTTTTCTGTATTAAGAGCCTGAGCAAAGGGGGGGTATCAGACAGCTAATCCCCCCTCAATGCCTTCCCTCGGTGAGCAGCCGTGGCAGGGCCGGACCCTGCTCCCAGGAATGCTGATGTGCTCAGCCCCATGCGGGCGATGGGGCTGGGGATGGGTGAGGATCCTCTCTGTGTCCTGAGCAGGCAAGGCTGGGGATCCTCATCTCAGGCTATGGTGAGCAGCTCAGGGCAGCTCCAGGGCTGCTCCCGGCTGTGGCTGAACCATGGCACATCATCACCTGCTGCTACACTGGGATGGCAGAAACTGCTCTGCACCTTCTCATCCATCTCCGGCAGTTCCAGCTCCCCTTCCCGTGTCCATCCTGCAGCCCCCAGCACTGGGGTGCGAGGTAGAGCATTGAGGGGCCTCCACCAGCAGAAACGGACCAGCCTTGTTGAAGTGGAGCTCTCACTGGCAAAGCATTTCCTCTGCACGCAGACTCATTAGCCAGCACAGACATTCCTCTGTCCCACAGAGCCAACCATGGGCTGCAGCCTCGCTCCGCGCCGGCTTCTCCTGCCTGTCATCAGCCCTGCACCACTCACTCCTTCAAAGCCCCTGTGCCTGCCCCTTCACCAGGATGGAGCCTGGGGTGCAGCCGTGCCACCCTGGATGTGCTGCCCTGGATGACCCCACCATGCACCACCTCCTTCCCTCTGCCCAGGGACACTCACTTCATGCTTAGTGGTGTCCCCATGGTGCCATCCTGAACGGTGCACACAGAGCACCAGGGATGAGCGTGCCTGAGAGGCTGTGGCTGCTGGTGGCTCTGCTGCCCTGGCTCATCCCCAGACACACACAGCTCATCCCAGGCTCAGCCTGGGCACAGCAGTGGGATTTAGCTCAGCTTCCAGTGGGAGAGGGAAGCCTGGCTTAGCGTGGGCTTTAGCGGCTCTGCTGCCTCCAGCCCTTGGCAGCTCTGTGCCTGGCGGCTGTGCCAGGGCTCCACGGTGGCCCTGGCCTCCCAGGGCAGCAGGAGATGATGCCTTGGAGACCTGGATAGAGCTCACCCTGCCAGGGGCTGTAAGTGAGCCTGCTGTAAGGGGCAGCCTCAGCAGCACCAAAGCAGGGGTCTCAGGTTCACCACCCCCCCAAAGCCCCCTCTCAGCCATCCTGCTGCTCCACACAGGAGGAACGAATGAGAGGAAGGAGAAATAACTCAGTCTAGGGCTGAAAAATGCCTTAACTTAATTTCAGTGGGTCACAGACGTAATCGAATCAGCGCCATGCACTGGAATATCGTTTCCATGCTTCCACAAGGCAAATAATTGTGCTCTGAAAACCAGCCCTTGGTGCTCAGCAGGAAAAGCTGCCATGGGGGTGGGAAGGGGACAGGGGTTGTGCTGGCGGCCTCGGGCCTGCGGTGCTGGTGCCGGCGGCATCACGGCGTTGCCATGGCCACGGCTGAACCCGCCGGGATGCGCTGCGGTGCTCGCAGGACCGGGGGGCATCGCCCTGGCTTCGCATCGTGCCAAGCAGGTGAGAGGCAGGAGGATGCCAGGCAGCGAGCGGCGGGGCCGGTGCAGCGCGGGGTGAGCTCCGTGTGGAGCGCGGTGCCAGATCCCAGCCTTCAGGAACATTCAGTGATGGATTAAATGCAATCTGACTACCACTGTGGGAGGTTGGAGAGAATTACTTCATACAAATGCACTTCGGAAAGTATTTAGAGTCAAATTTTCAAAAGCCCCTGAACGATTTAAGAGCCAAAATCCCGTTTTCCAAAGTCACTTAAATGAGCAACGAAAGATCAGTAAAGAAAACAGGCTGGACGGCAGGGCCCGGGGGCAGCGGCTGCCGTGGCACATCCCGAGGTGCTCCTGCTGCGGCCTTCGTGCTGGCAGACACGGGGATGCATTGGCCTCCACAGGTATCCCTGGGCACTCAGCCCGGGTTGGGGATGGGTCCCAGCTTGCAGGGAATGGTCCTACTGGGCTCTGAGACAGCATCTGCAGCTGCCATGGGGACACCGCGGCCACCGCTGCCACCACCAAATCCAAGCAGGGATCCTCGGGGACCGGAGGGTCCTCGCTGTAATGGGAGAAGGCAGGGCCGCAGATGGGAACCGCATGGCCCCTTCCCCTACCCCACAACCGCTGCAGCCTCCTAAAAGCATCTCTCGTTCCCTGTTCAGCATCCTAATGAACCGCAAGGGCAGCTGGGACCCTCTGAGGCAGCAACCATGGAGACTCGACCCCCCCAAAGAGTAAATCCCAAAGCAATTAGCTTTGCGAGGCTCGGCCGGGCTGGTGGAGTCTCCACATTCCTTGGTGGCTATAAAGCTCTTTACTGGGATTGTTTTCCTGCTCAAGCCCTGCCCGGGGTACACATGGCCATGACTCTGGCTCCCAGCACCTTTGGTGCGTGTCATTAAAAACCACTCTAAGCACGTTGACTTTGTTGGAGCTGAAAAGAAGCGGGTTTATACACTTCCCTTGGTAGAAAGCGTGAAGGATCTGAGACAGAATTCTTGCTCCAGGATCCTTTACAATTCCTGGAGGACATTTTTGGGAAGGGAAGGGTTGTGTTTACCTTGGCAGCTGACTCTGCTCCTATATACATACACATGGAAAAACTGCACTCACCTAACATTTCCATGGCTCCCTTTCCTGCACAGAGCCAGCCCAGGTGGGACCTGGCGGCCCCGAGACCAATGGTTGGAAATGGCACCTTGATTTGAAAGACGAATGAAGGTTGAGCCTCTCCCCATGGCAGCCCTGGAGGATGCTGATCCTTTCTGGGCAAGAGGGTGAAATGCTGATGGAGCAGGAAGCAGAGGAGGAGGAGGAGGAGGAAGGCTGCTGGGCAGTGTTAGTGAGCAGGACCATGAGCAGGAACAAGTGATGTCTCTGGTCCCACGCTGCGGTGAGGGTTGCAGGGAGAGGAGGGACATGGCCCCAGGGCTCAGCCGTGCCCTGACCCACACAAGCAGCCAGCACAGGGCAGCTCCACGCTTACCGAGGCGCTGGGATGGGAGCAGCTTGGTTGGGAGCACTGGTGGGGATGCAGCAGCCGTGGCTCGAGGCACTGGAGCTGGTTCAACCCCAGCCAGGCATCATCCCAGTGATGCCCTGGTGCCCGTGTGCCCCCCGCCACCTCCTCCCCAGCACCGCTCCCTGCCCCGTGCCTCCTGCCTGTCCTGCTGTGATTGATTCACCGGCACTGGGGTGGGAATAAATCCACTTGTTGGCACGTTGTAAATTCATCACGTGCTGGGGACGCGCATTCCAGCCACCATAAACACCCCTGGCTACGAGCTTGTAAATCTGCCCTCGGAGCCAGCAGGTGAACACAGTCCCTGCATCCCAGGCCCTGCTCCATGGTGACCCCGCAGCACCCTGCATCCCTGGAAGAGGGTGGCTCAGGAGAGGAGCATCGGGACCAGACTTGCCTGGTCACCGTCACCCTCTCAGTTTGCATCACTTCTCCCTGTGCCATTCCTGCACTAGGGACCGGGGTGGGTGCTGCCACCTGCATGCTGCTCCCATGGGTGCTGGGGACCCATTGGGATGAGGGCAGGGACCTGCAGCCCATCTGGGAGCTGTGCCAGGGGTCTGCCTGGAGCAAGCAGCAGTACGAGAGGCTCTTTGCTGCTCCCGGTGCTCCGCTGTGCTGCTGAAACGTTTACGCAGTGAACTGGTTGTAAAAGAGGGGGAAAATCCATGTTTTATGATCCACCAAGCAGCTGCTGCTTCGGTTTATGGGGGTCATTCTCCAAGGAGGTCCGGCTGAGGAACAGGGGCACAAAGCCCAGGTCCTGGCGGGCTCCAGGCTCTTGGTACCCCCCGGCTCAGCATCCTCTGGCCCCATAGCACCAGGCTGGGCACGGGGGGGTCCTGGGGGCCGGGCAGCGGCAGCAGGGCACGGCTGGGGCAGTGCACTTGTTGCTCTGTGATTTTTATCAGGCCCTACCATTGTCGGTGCTGTCAGCGGCTCGCCTCGGGCAGGCGGTGCAGGGGCCCCGCTCCGTGGGTGCTGGCGTGGAGCTGCGTCCTGCTGCCCCCCGAGAGCCGGCTGCGAGGCCAGACAGAGCGTGAGCAGCTCCGGAGGGCAGGGCAGGGAGCGGGGACCCGGGCTGGTTCCCATCGCATTCCCTGGGAGAGGAAGCCCGGGCACGCAGAGCCTCCCTTTCCCAGAGGAAGCTGAGTGCTCGGGATGTGGCATCGCTGGATGTGGCTGCAGGATGCGGGTGGCAGCGCTGCATGGAGCCCCTTTCCTTAGAGAGCTGGCTGCGGGTCCCTGGGCATCAGCAGGGAATGGGATCCCCGTGGGAGGAATGAGCATCAAAGGGGACCGGCACCACGGGGACGTTTCAGCCTTGCCCCTGGTGCTCCCCTTCCACCTTCTCCATCACTTGTGCCCCCTTTGCCAGTGCTGGTGGGAACCGTGGGCTTCCCGTGGGCACAACGGAGCCGGGGGCACCAGGTCACGGGTGCAGGAGGCTCCTGGGCTCCAGCAGCTCCAGCCTCTATGAACTAATTTGTTATTGCAGTTGTAAAGCAGCGAGCGGCCCCGTTCCAGGCAGCGCAGGGGAGAAGCCAAAGGAGCCCCACTCCTTTAATGACTGAACCAGTCAGGAAGCACAGGCAGGCACTGGCAGAGGAGCTGGAACCAACCCCCCTTGCCCCCTCCGCCACCCCATAATGGATTGAGCTAATGATTGACTTCTGGGACTGCCGCCTCTCTGAGCAGCCTCTGTGCAGGTCATGCATGGGTGCGGAGGGCCCAGGGGCTGGGGCTGGCACCTTTGCTGTGCCTGGGGTGCAGAGGGGTCCTGCAGTGCCCCTGTACCCCAGTGCCACAGCATAGGACTGGCTGCTGCTGGGAGGGCAGGCTGGGAATGCAGTCCCAGGGGTGAGCACCGGGCACCCCACTGGGGAGGAAGAGGAGGAGGAGGAGGAGGGGGTCCAGTGCTTCCCATGCCCAGGGATGGAATCTCTGCCCAACCAGGGCAGGATGCAGGCAGGGATAGCCCCAGATGGACACACCTGAGGCTGATGGCCCTGCCCAGGTGGGAGCTGCCTGCACACACCCTATATAAGGGGCCAGGAGCCCAGCCCAGAGCTGGCTTGGAGCTGCTCTCTATGGATAAGGTGAGGGTGTTCTTGGGGGGTCTCTCCCTGGGCTGGTGGGAGCTCCTTTAGTGCTTTCTGCACAGGGTTGTGCCGATGCTGCAGCTCAGGGCTGTGTGGGTGCTTGTCCTGCTGCAGCCTTGGCTCGGCTCTGCTTGGCTGGTGGTGTGTGGGGAGGTGGCTGGAGGCAGTGCTGGGGTAGGGAGCACTGTGCTGGATGGAGCTGGGACAGGCGCTGGGAGGCACCAGGCTGCTGAGGAGGACTGATGGGGGCCTGATTCTGAGCCTTGGCACTGACCAGTGCGGGTGGAGGGGGCATGCAGCTGGTACCTCAGCATCACTGTCCCATGCTGGGATAGCATCCTCCCTGCCAGGCAGAGCTGTGTGGGTGCTGGGATGTGATTCCCTGTGCTGAGCTTCAAAGCGGATGGAGGAGCCCTAAGAAGGGCATTCCTAGGGGCAGGCATTGGTGTTGATTGCTGCTTGGTGTCCTCCCTGCCCCAGGGATGGGGAGACCTGGAGCATCCCCTCCTGTTGTGCTGAACAGGAACCCCATGGGTGCAGCCGGGTCTCAGCAGGGCCCTACTCAAGGTACAGACAAAAGGCCCAGGGAAGTGTTTCCTCAGGGTCATTCCCCAGGCTCCCATGGGATCTCACAGCAATGCCGGGGCAGCCTGGCCACCATTCCTGGCGTCAGGCATGCCGGGCTGTGCAGGCAGCACCCTCCTGCTGTCAGGTCTTAGGCTCGAGTCCTCAAAAATGCAAACCATGCAATGGGAATCAAGGTTGGCCTGAAGAGTTTTTGATCTTTAAGCAATTGCTGCAGTCTTGCTCTAAGTACATCCAGATGGCTGTGGACCACACAGCAGCAACGTGCCCCATCCCACCTCACTTGTGATGCATGGGGACCACTGGGACATCCCAAGGGGACCTTGGGGACCCAAAGCCAAGTGCTGAAGGCAGTGGCAGGTTGAGCTGTGTGCCATTAGGGTTAACCCTAAGGGGTGGTTGCAGGGTGACTTGTCCCTGGTTGTTTGTTATACGGCTCTGAGGGATGCTGTGGCAGAGCCATTGGCCCGGCTTGTACCTGGGGTGAAGGTGACCTCCAGCAAAGCTTTGCAGGGAGCTGAGTGTTGTGTAGCTGAAACTATAGAGTAACTGCTCTATGGTTGATGCTGACCTGGCTTGAAACCATTGGCTTTAACTCCTTGGCTCTTGGTGTGATTCCTGCCCATGGGCTCCTCAGCATGGCAAGTTGCTGCCTGGCTCAGGGAGCTTGTTCACTCTTTATTTGGCCTGAGCCTTGGCATTGCTGCAGCTTCAAACAGGAGGGAAAGCGGTGGCTGTGATTTATTACCTGGTAGCTGCTGTGTCTGCAGAATGCTGACGGGGCAGGGCAGACCTGGGCTTGTTTTGGTGCTTTTACTGCAGCTCCAAGCTGAGGAGGGAGGGAGGTGATAGATGCTCCCAAGGGATGCCTGGTCCCTGCACATGGTGCTTTGTTTCCCATGGTGTGGCCCAGCAGAGCCCCACTGTGGGTGCTGCTGCCCGTCCTCCCTTCCCTGCTCCCTGGGAACTGATGGACAAGTGATGCTCAGTTAGTTGGGAAGCTCGTTTTAACCCGCTGCTCACGCTTAGAGCCATGGTGGGAGAGAGCAGGGCTGGTGGGAAGGTGACTGGGTCCATACAGGGGTGCTGGAGCAGGCAGAGGGGCTGGGGGTCCATCCTGCCTGAATGGGCTTCTCCAGAGCACCCGGGTGCTGCTGGTTCTGACTCCTTGATCCTGCTCATGTGAGGAACGTGTTTACTCAAAGCTTGTTCCCCAGGGAGCAAACCCACAGCTGGCTCTTGTGGAAAACCAAGCGCATTTCTAGGGAGATCAGATTTTCCTCTTCTGGAAGCCAGCTCCCATGAAGCAAAACATGCTTTGACCAAAACCTGATGCCCAGTTCTCTGTGGTGTAGCCAGAAGTTAAAATGCCAGAGGTGCGAGGTGGGTGCCCTGCCTGGCTCTGCTCCTCTCCAGCACGGCTGCCCCAGTGCAGTGGGGAGAGCATCACCCCAAAGCCACCCTGGCTGCTGGAGTGGGGCTCACGTGGTACCTGGTGGGGATGCTCCCAGTGCCCGGGCTGTTCCTGTTGCTCCTCTCCATCACCCAGAGGAAGGTCCCAGTCCTGTCCCTGCTCCCATCCTCACCCCAGCTCTTGGCTGAGCCCCCATGGGCCGGTGGCCGTCCCTTCCCTCCCCTCACTGCCCACCAAACCGAGGAAGTCGCAACCGCAGAGCTCTTGAAAGCATTTTTTTGGTGGAGACCACCGGTACTGAGAGATTAAAATTGCTGTTGTTTCTTCCATTACTCAGCTTTCCTGAATTATGGGGTGTAATACTCAGGGAGTGGGAATAATTAGGGGAGAACAATGGTAGGCTTGAAGGCTTAAATACGCCTGTGTGGTACTCCCAGCCAGTCCAGCCTGCTGTCACATTTCTCTAGGTCTCCATTTTCCACAGCCTGTGCCAAGCCATTTCCACTACGGTGCCCACTCCTCAGCTTCCTCATTCCTTGGGCTCCGCTTCCTGGCCTGGCTGTCCCGGTTAACACTCTGCTTCCCAGCTCCTGGCCAGCTGGTACCCACAGCACAGCTCCCTGTGCCCTGCCTGGCGGGGATGCTGGAGCTTGAGGGAGATGCAGGAGGGCAAGAGATGCTGGAGCTGGGAGGATGCAGGAGCTCCAGGCCTTGCCTCTTTGCTCCCCCCAGGCTCCTCTGCAGCAGGCAAGCAGAGGTCCCACCAGGTCGTTTTGGTGTCCTGTGCTCGAGGAAGCCGCTGATTCCTCCCCTCTGCAGGGGATCCCCCTCCAGCTCCTCGGTGGGATCTTGCTCAAGCACTTTCCCAGCAATGCCTCGCTGCTGTGGGACCTGGGGGAGCAATAACAGCCCTGGCCGGGCTGCGTTGGTGCCTCCAGCCAGGGCACGTGGGTGAGCAGTGGGATGGGGACATGGAGGCACAGCCTGGAGCCGAGCTGTCCCCAGCCCTGGCCACTTCCCCCTGAGCTCTTGGATGGCAGATCTAGCCATAATTGCACAAACCCAGTCGGTTTTGATGGAAAAAGAGACATTTTTCTGGTGAGGACTTTCCCAAAGCAATCTCCTGTGTCTCAGCTGCCTGCATGTGAAGGGCAGGGAGAGGCCAATGGGATTTTCGGGCTGGGAGTATGGGACTTTGCTTCAGTCAGGAAGGGGATTAGGTTTAAACCTTCAAATCACTGCTCCGCTCTCTATTAACTGCTTGGAAGCCTTGACCACAGCTTGCTCCTGGGCATCCGCTTTGGTCCTGCTCATGGTGAGCCTGTTGCCATGGTGGGAATGGGATCAGGGATAGGCTGTGTCCTGTGGGGCCCATCCTTTGGAGCACCCTGAGGACTGCACTATGCTGCTACCCAGATGTGCAGGACGCAGATGTGCAGGTGTCTCCTGCAGCTGGGCAAGGCTGGGGCTGCCTGGTCACTGCATCAACACGTTAATGACAACAGGGAAAGGGGGACCCGGCCACTGCAGGATGGGACATTGCAGGTTGGAAGTGCTGAAGGAAAGGGTTAATGTGGAATGTGGCAGCTGAGCAGGAGCTGGGTTACCTGCAGCTCCATCCCTGGGTGTGTAAGCCCACCTCAGCCTAAGTACAGCAGGGATGGGTTGTGAGAGTAGCTCCTGCAACGGGACAGCAAATGGGTTGGATGTCCTTCAACAACCCATTTCCTTGCTGTGGCGCAGGGAAACATGGGCTGTTTCAGCAGCTCCCTTCCTTGGAAGCCACAATTAGATCTATTTTAAAAGAAAACAAACACTTCTCATCAAAATGCCTCTCTGTTCCTGGCCTGAAGTGAAGATCCTGGCCAGGCCATGCAGCTTCCCAGAGCTGCCTCTGGGCAAATCCACCCGAGCTGGACTCTGCGTGTTCCAGTGTGATAGTCAGCCCTTGGCAATGCAGCATCTCGTGTAGAAAGGCTGGACTGATCCTACCCTGCTCTCCTTAGGGTCTAAAGCTTATGGCTTTAGTGCTTGTTGTGCATGGGCTGCACCCCATCCTGCACCACCGTGGATGGAGCTGGATGCTGCATCCACCAGGCAGCAGAGGATGGCTTCCGGAGAGGAGCAGTGCTGCTGCTGCTGCAGACAATGGTGCCTGTGGTTTTAATTACTGGGGTTTAGTTGTGTGGAGCCGAATGAGAAACCGCGAGCAGTGAAACCACAGGGAGAAAGGACGGCCTTTGGCTGCCTGCCTGATGGGGGGATTGGTGGGGACCAATGCCATGCCATGCACCAGTGCCCTCGCTGGATCATGGCACAGGGCTGGGAATGGTGGCGTGGCTCGGTTGGTGTCTGCTGCACCGTTGTGCCCCTTCCCATCGCAGCTTGGCACAAGGTGCCGCTGCCAAAGCAGCCACATAGGGATGCAAAGCACCATGTGGTGACCTGGGGACGTGGACCTGGCCAGGAGCAGGGGGTCACTGAGGTGAGTTGTGTCCCATGCAGGTCCCTGCAAGCGCAGCCGGGGTCGATCTGAGCCTGGGAGCAGAGAAGTTTCTCGCTGTGTTTCCTCTCACCCAGTGCTTGAGCAGGCGCCTTCGCTGCCTTTCAAAGGGCTGGATGAGCTCTGCAGCCGGGCCCAGGGTGGGAGGGAAGCTCTTGTCCTGCTTGGGAAACCCAAAACAATGAAAGAGGAACAATGGAGCCCCCTTCCCTTCACCCAAAATACCAAAGAGCACCAGGACGTGGCAGAGCTCCCAGCAGCGCTGCTGGGGCAGAGCTTGTGCCGTCGCCTCCTCCTCAGGCCAGGGATCCGCAGCTCCCCTCCTCTTCCTCAGCCCTGGCAAGGGATGCTGCAGGAGGGTGGGTGCCAAAGAGCGTTGCCAAAGGGCTGCCCTGACCCAGCACTGCTGCCAATGGGCATTCCCATCCTTGGAAACCATGTTTGGGCCAGGGCAGTGGTTTTGCAGCATGGCTGTGAATTGGGGAGGGATTTTGCAGCCTGTTCGTGCTTCCCAGGGTCAGCTGGATGTGCTTTGTAGCTGGTCCAGGGGCCTGGGATGGTTTATCCATGTTCCCAAACTTGCCAGGCTTATCAGGCAGAGAATGCATTCATTTGATACCCATGTGGGGCCAGGCACAGCGAGGTGCTTGGCCACAACTGGGAGTCTTAGGGCAGGGACCTACACCCTGAGCATCCTCTCACCTGGCCTGGCTGCTGACAGCACCCAACAGCTTCTCAAATGCATGGCTGCTGTGTGTGCTTGGGGACGTGGGGCTGAGCATTCCCTGTGTGCAGTGCTCAAGGGGTCCCAAGCTGTGTGTGGACGGTGCCAGCACTGCCTGCTCCTTGGCTGCCTGGGGCTACCAGCACCATGTGGAGGAGCTGCTGCTCCCATGCACAAGCCCTCATGGGTGAAACCTCCTTCACCCAGCACCCCAGCCAAGCACATCTGGCTGAAAGCTGTGGGAGCTGCCCCGGCGATGAGGACACCAGTCCGGAAACGCTTCCCTCCCAGGGAGATTCCCTCATCCCGGCTCCTCTCCCAGCACCATCCCTGCCCCTTCAGTGGCTGCTGGGCCATGGGATCTGGATCAAGTGGCAGGAGTGGAGCTGGGAGCTCTGCTTCCTACCAGGAGGGGCTGCCTGGGATGGGTGGGATGAAGGATGCTGTTGGTGCGAGGGGGAGTGTGGCTGACTCTGTGCCAGTCCCACCGCCCTGTACTGCGTGGTCAGAGCAGGGTGGCAGCAAACAGCCCTTGCACCGAACCCTGGGCAGGATGAGAGCAGCACCCAGGCTGTCCCCATGCTGGGGAAACTGGTTTAAAACCTCGAGTTAGACCCTGGTGAGTTCCACATGGGGCTTCAGCTCCCATCGGGGTGCATGGTCAAGGACCAGCCACAGTGCTGGAGGAGGGTGAGGGCTGGAAAAGCTCCTTCCACAGCTCTGGGATGGGGCTGGGTGATGCAGAGTCCATCTGCTGCTATCCACGAGGGTCCTGCAGCAGCATTCCCACCCCATATCCCACATCACCCCTCGCCTTGTTGCTGTTGTCATCTCTGGTATCACACAGAGATAGGAAAGGCTGCAAGTTGCCTCTTTTCCTGCCAGGTTAAGGCATTCACCAGGAATGTCTATTATTCCCACAAGTCAACTTTCCCCTTCGCGGTATGTGTCCAGGGGTCAGGCCTGGCACTACATGAAAGTGCAGGGTATTCAATAACCTAGAGCCGTGGAAAGGCTTTAGTCCAACTCCAACCATGTTGAGGGTTTTATGGATGCAGCATGCCTTTCCCCATTTGTTTCCTATAAACAGCACATGGTAATATTTAGTAGGTTTCAAACAGAGCTTTTTGCATATTCTCCCTTGTCTGCAATGAGCTGCTTGGTAGCAGACAGCTTTAATTTACTTAATGTGATTCCTGCTTTTTGCTCTTTCAGAGGGGCTGCTCCTGACCCAGTCACCCAGCAAATCCCTGTGCAGGTCTGTAATTCCTGGGAGTGGGAATCTGGGACACCCCCTCGTCCCATTGGGGATGAGCACAGTCCCTTGCTTGCCTAAGGAAGAAGAAGGGCCTGGTGTGAGCTTTGCTGTTGTAAAATAACCCTCTTTGAGATGCGATGTCAGTGAGGACATGGGGCCTCCATCCCCTCAGGACCCTCTGCGACATCGTCCCTAAGGATTGTTTGATGCTCGCCCTTTCCAGCCAGAGAAGCCACTTCACTGTAAGAGCCAGGGTGAAGCTCTGGGTGCTCAGTGCAGTGCATGGAAATGCTTCCCTTGTGCTGCAGGCTCTTGGGGAGCATTTGCACTGTTCATACAACCAAGGGCAGCACAAATTCCTGCCCTGGAGAGCCTGCAGTTGCCATTCCTTGCCTGCACGTTCCCAGCACTGTGTGGCTACTGGCAGCTGTGGAGCAGGCCCTGTGTTTAGCTGGCATAGAGGGACACAGATGCCTCCTGAGGTGATTTTCTGCCACTATCAATGACCAGAACTAGCATCTCTGGGCTCTTTCTCTGCAGCAGACTGCCCTGGGCTGGTGGCGGTGATTGCCTGCTACTGTACACGTGCAGGTACTCATGGGGCAGGAAAAGCCTAGTCCTCAAACACCAATTTCCCTGCTCTGCTCCCACTCCCAGCCCCAATCCCCCCCTGTGCTCAATACTGGGCAGGTTTGCTTCAGGGAGCAGCTTTCACAGGTGCTGGCAGCCAGACATTCCTAGTCCTGCAGTGCCATCACCCTGCCACCGGCACACTGCTCCCTGCTGCTCCACACCAGCACCCAAAGAACGGGCATAAGGAAAGCAAAGAGTTGACAGTGGGGTTCTTTTTAATACAATTGCTTCTAAAATGCAGCCTTAACATGACTTAGAATGGTCAAGGATGAGGAATAACAGGTCTTGTTGATCTCTGTAACACGACTGTGCAGTACTTCTGCCTCCAAAACCTGCCCACCACTGTTGCTCCTGATGTTCTCTGACTGCTCTTCCAGCAACTTTCTGCCCCTTCACAGGACCCATCACTCAGGACATCCAAACCCTGACACCAAAGGGACTCCTTTGGACAAAATAAGGGACCAGGCAAGCCATGCAGCATCCAGATGATCCAATGCCCATTCAAAGAACCTGAACAAACAGCAGCAGTGTTCTCTCTTGCACCTTACACTCAGGCATAAACCTACAAAGGTATTGCAGCTGCCAGCTCCTGTGGCCGTGGGTAAGAGCTATCAACTTCAAGCTCCTCTGTGGATCTGTGCCTTCATGCTATGTAAAGTGCTTTAAGAAATGGAATGGCTGACTGCAGTTTCTGGCAGAGGAAGTTGATTTTCCAATACTTAACAGCACTTGGTGTGTGTATCTGACCCACGAGCGGGTGCTACAGCCTGTCCTTGCTTGCCAATTCAAGGAACACACGAAATTCTCTTGTAGCCTAAACATTTGTGAGCATACACCCCAGCACCACCTCCACACTGCAGTGCTTGTACACCGTACCAGCAGAACAGGCTCCACTTGCTGATGAATGACCTTCCAAGCCTTTAGCCTGAGTTTTGGTTTTCATCCTGTGGCCTTGCCCCTGGCTGTCAACACTGCTGGCATTTCTGGATTCCTTTTCTCCTTTTAAGAGCTTAACCCTGTTGCAATTTAATGGTCATCCCCTTCCCAGAGGGGATCATGAGTCTGCTGGAGGAAGAGAAACTGCAGAAAGGCCACGTGAATCTGCCAGTGCTGCACGATGCCACTGCTCTCTGACTGAGCCTCCCCAACCTGATGCCAGCACTCAAACAGCTCTCCTGAATCCCCCCTTTGTATTCAAGCTCGTGTTTTATCTGTAACTGCATTAACTGCAGGAGGCCAGTTAATTTGACAGCAATACTATGCACTTATCTCAGACTGAGTTTTTAACACCTCTTCTTAAGGACAGCATTTAACAGTAAATCAGTGGGTTCCAATTCTGGTCATAAAACAGGGATTCAGATTTGAATAGACTGGCGCTTTTGTGGAGCTTGAGCAGTAGTTTTTGCACAACCAAATGTCATGCTTAGAAACTGAGTGTAGAAAGAGTCCACAGGGGAATATGAAAGACATCACCTTATGAAAAAAGCCTCAGAATGAACCTGTGAGATCAAAAGCCACCACCAGACAATTGTCTTCTACAGGAAATGGAAGGAGCAGTAGAAGAATATACTAACATCTTAAACAGTCAGTGAGTCAGTCTGAATGTACAGGGGCACTAGATCCCTACAGATCTGCGATGAAAGCTAATGGCCAAAACCAGCTGGTCCCCTCCAGTCCCACAGGGAGCCTGGGCTCTCATTCACTCTTCACCAGCTGGAAGATTGTCTTCAATCCGCCTGATGAATTTCATCCTTATTTCTGTGACACTGTCACCCTTCAGCGTGTCCTGGACAAACTTGACATCCACAGCCATCTGAACCTAGGTGATGGGAGAGGAAAAAGAGCTGTTAAACCCATATGACACTACTTGCTCATGAAGCACCAGCTTAAGGACTGTGTGGACAAGACATGCAACACAGCTCTAAGATCACATTCTCCTCGTACATTGTGGCCTGCACGGTGGACAACGGGCACCTCTCCTCAGGAACACACCTCCTACAAAATTCAAGGAGATACTAGTGCTTGGACTTGGGTTGTGAGATGAAGGGGCTCTGGACTAAGAGCTGCCATATCCAACAGCAGCTGAGCACTCCTGTGGCTGTGCTCTTCCCCTAGGAATCAGCTTCAAGTCCAAAGCAAACATGGGAGTCATGAACACAGATTAGGTATCGAGGTACCTGCTGGTACCTCAGTTATCCATCTATCTCACTGGAAGAAGGACCTTAACTCACCATTTCCAGGGCACCTCGCAGCACTCCACACAGCAAGTTGGAATAGATGAGTGATGAGTGGTTGTCAGGAAGCTCAACAAAGTCCACCAAGGGGTTGTTTTCCAAGATGAGGGAGAACTCATCGCCTCCAGGACTCCAGTTGGTGATGCTCGGAGTGATGCCCAGGTACATTTTAAATGCTATCTGTTATGTCAGAGTATGAACAAGAACACGTCCCCTGAAGCAACAGCACAGCTTTGATCTTTGTAAAATTACTACAGGGTTTTGAAAACACCACCCATTTCTCCCAGTTCCTGCCAGTCAGCACTAGTCAGGGATCTCATTCTCTTCTCTTTCCTCCCTCGAATCTCGGTCAAGCTCTCAGCAAAGATCTGGGAATAGCAAATACTCTATCCTCACACGTAAAACCAGGACCACACCTGACAAAGCCACGCTTTGACCATTACCTTTGCAATCACATCAGCAGTTTCACGGAAATCATGGCATCTTCCAACATTGGACCGGGCCAGGAAGTCTTCTATTAGCCGAACACCTATGTTGTAACCCCTGTGAATGCACCAAAGAGGAATAGGTAGAGTGGGCAGAGCATAGCTTTAGAAAGACAACCCTTTATAAAAAAAGACAGTGGAGGAAAAAAAATCCATCTGAGAAACATCAGCATTAAATCACGTTTGATCTGCCAGGTTTTCACTCACAGAGCAGCACATAAAGACATTCCTGCTGTGATCCTGAGCTCTATAAGGCTCTGCTGCCGCAGATCCACTTACATTTTGTCAAGCTGCTTGTTGACATCCTCGTCATTCTCGTAGTCCTTGCACAG
Organism: Loriculus beryllinus; assembly: GCA_039877255.1. Taxonomy (NCBI): domain Eukaryota; kingdom Metazoa; phylum Chordata; class Aves; order Psittaciformes; family Psittacidae; genus Loriculus; species Loriculus beryllinus. The sequence continues at coordinate 3,550 of JBCJKH010046584.1, read as the reverse complement.
CTGGGTGACCAGGGCACCGTATGTCAGTGTGAAGAGCTCTGAGTTCTAGACAGAGGCAAAAGGGATTCAGCACAAGTGAAAGGGAAACCTGACTGAGCACTGCTGCATCTGTGTCCAGCGCCGCTTCCGTTGGCCTGGAGAAGGGGAACAGAAACCTGCTGTCTCAAAGGAATTTGCTGCTTAATAAGGAGAGATCCTGGTTTGCATTTTGGCAAAGCAACCTCAGTCTCCTTGGAGAGAGGAATCCTCTTTGACTAGCAACGATCGGGCGCTTTCTTTCCCTCCCTCTCTCCATGCATACAGCGTTTCCCATTAAAGTGTCCTGAGTCTGACCTGCAGAGGCAAACCAGGAGCTGCTCACACCCTGGCCACTCTTAGATGCCCATTAGCACCAGTGTGCTTCAAGGAGGGAGCCCACAGATAACTGGAGTGACACCTCCAGGTCATTCGGTGCTACTGGCACTCCTGTTCCAACCTGCACTGGAACTGACTCTAACTGCTGCCTGCGTTCATACGTGTGCTGCAAACGGGCAACACTTGTTAGGCTCCAATTCTGGTCCTTGAACAGGACAAAAACCGTTCATCCATTCATGGAATCACTGCATTTTGCTACCACGAAAAAAGCCAAGACTCATCTGGTCCCTAGGAACATCTCTAGGCACATAATTTGCTTTGTACATTAAAATCAGCTCCTCAGACCCAGAAGAGGACCAGCGAGGATGGGTTCGGATCAGCTCAGCAGATTCATGTTGTACATCTGCTCTCTGTGCCTGGCTAAGATCAAGGTTACTTGGGTTTTCTTTGCACAGTGGTCAGATCTGCAGAACACACTGAGGGAAGGGGTCTCCTCTCTCAGCCACCAAGTCCAAGTGCTTTTCCTTGGGAGCCAGTGACTCACAAAGTCCTCAAAAGCTGCAAAACAAAGAGCTACAAGGGGCTTTAGCTTCTCACAGAACAAAGGAACCATCACACTTCATTTCTGCTTTCAGTTTTAGCATGCAGAACCATTAGTCTAATCTCAGATTAAAAGCCTATCACCTACCATGAGATGCATAGATGCAGAAGGTGAAATGAATGGCAAATACCAATACTACAGAATGAAAGCAGCAGGCAGGCAGAAAGGAAGGGAAAAGAGACAACAGAGTTAAGTGACAACACTGATCACACTTCATTCTGAACAAGTTTACACAAAGCCAAGACAAACAAAAGGAAGAATCACTCCCAAGCATTCAACAAGTAGAAATTAGGTTAGAAGACACCAGGAATTCCACCTTGCCACTGTAATTCATGAGAGCAACAGCAATTAGTGACCAAAAGGCTCTGAGCATCCCAAAAGGACCAGTTGTGCTCCCTGCTTCTTTTGCCCCATTCTAGAGGTAAAGAATGGCTTCTTTTGGGTTTTTTACTTACAACCCCGCTTTTGCCCTGGAAAGGAAGAGGCTGTGGAGCTCCCATTGCTCAGGAGGGCCTGACAAGGCGGAAATCAACTTGAGCTCAACTGGCAGAGTTGTTTTGGCAGAGAATTTAACAAATATGCAGAAAAGGTTATGCTGGGTTTAAGGATTTCGGTCATTTTAAGTAGCGACGGCGGGAGAGAAGGGGTCAATGCCTGAAGGAAATCCAGCTGTTACCAGTCCAAGATGCTGGCATTTACAGGGTAAAGTCACGATGCCTTCACCTACTGTTATCAGCCCCACAGCCACTGGTGTCTGCCACAGACACTGCTATTGAGGTAACTTCAAACCCCAAGATAATACGGGTTATAAGTGGGTTATAAGAAGGTAAACTTCTCACTTCGTATTTGCAACCGAACTCTTAATTTTCAGTCCATCTAATGGAATTGAAGGGCCTGATACATGCGCTGTTCTTTATGTTATTTCATATTTTGGGTCAGTGTAGAGGCTCAACACTATATAACCGTTCTGTGCATACAGAAAATGTCAGATTATTAAAACAACACCGATTCCTTCCATACAAACCACCGCATCGAAGGAGCTGAACCCCCAGAAGGGGACCCCCGTGTGGTGCTGAGCCCCCAGCCCGGCCGAAGCGGGGGCAAACCCGAACGTTCTTGTTTATTCCTTGCTTTCACCCATCGATATCGCACCGAAAACGACCCAACCCGGTCTGCTCTGACCCGGAATGAGGCCTCGGCCCCGCGGGTTCGTTCTCCACCGCTCACCCCGCGGCTCGGCCGGGCCGGTTCCACCGAACGGGCTCGGGGAAGGGAAAAGCGACAGAGACGGAGCCGGAACCGCCTCGGTTCTCCGGTAACGGGCGCTCGGGCAGCGCGGCCCAGCGGCAGCGGGAGGGCAGAGCCTGGGCCTGGCAGCCGGGCCGGGCCTCCGCCCCCTCCGGGCTCCCCCACACCCCGCTCTGCCCCGGGCCCTCCAGACCCCTCCGGTTATCACCGGGGTCGCTCCGGGGCCCTCCCGGCCCCTCCGGTTACCATTTTCTTGCTCTCGGTGCCGCGGCCGGCCTGGCGCGACATCCTGCCCGCTCCGCCGCCCGGCCCAGCGCCGCCGCTCTGCGGCTGCGCGCCGCGGGGCACGCCGGAACTCGTAGTTCCGCCGTCGAACTACAACCCCCAGAGTGCACCGCGGCAGAGCCTGACCGACGGGAGCCTACGAATCAACGGCGTGCAGGGAGGGTCACCTGACTGCGTGCTGGGGAGGGCGCGCGCCGCCAGGGGGCGACTCCGCACACCGGATGGGGCCCTCTGCTGCCGGGACCGGATCGGGAGCGGGAGCGGGATTGGGACAGGGATCGGGAACGGGAACGGGACCGGATCGGGATCCGAATCGGGACAGGGATCGGGATAGGGATAGGGATCGGGATCGGGACCGGTATCGGGGTCGGGATCGGGACAGGGATCGGGATAGGGATAGGGATCGGGATCGGGATAGGCATCGGAACCGGATCGGGATAGGGACAGGGATCGGGATCGGGACCGGATCGGGGTCGAGATCGGGATCGAGACCGGGATCGGGATCGGGACCGGGATTGGGACAGGGACCGGGACGGGGATCAGGATCGGGATCGGGGATCGGGATCAGGACCGGATCGTGACCGGGATCGGGGATCGAGACCGGGACGGGGACGGGGATCGAGATCGGGACCGGGACCGGGACGGGGACGGGGATGGAGATTGGGACCGGGCCGGACCCTCTGGTTGTTCCGGCCGGGGCCGCTTCCCTTTGGGGCCTCGCTTCCCCGGGTGCCTGCCGGGGGTGGTGCCTGCGGTGGCTGCTGTGTCCGGTCCCGGGACGGCGGCTGCCGGGATGCCCCGGCCCCGGTGGCGGCGCTCCGAGGGGTTCCGCTGGATGAGTCGCCTCTGGCAGAAGGGGCCGTTGCCAAAGCAAGGGCCTGTCCGTGGGGAAGCTTCTCCGGGTGCTGCCTCTGCTCGTCCCACCCTGGTCCCGGTGTTAGGCACAAACCGGGGTCCCCCGGGATGGGCGGAGCGGGCCCTGAGCGCTCTGCAGTGACTGCTGGGACAACCGAGCTGCTCCTGAGCCTCACAGCCGCCCCAGCACCGGCCTCTGCCCGCAGG
>JBCJKH010046583.1:0-12655 GCA_039877255.1 Loriculus beryllinus | reverse complement strand
CCCCCCCCCCCCCCCCCCCCCCCCCCCCCCCCCCCCCCCCCCCCCCCCGGACCCTCGGGGCGCCCCGTTCCGGGGCGGGGTGTGCGCGGCGGCGCAGGGCGGGGCCGCGCGGGTGGCGGCGCGGCGCGGCAGCCCGCGATCAGCGCGCACCGGCACTGCGCCCGCGGAGGCTCCGCACCGCTCCGCTCCGCACCGCCCCGCCAGCCCGCTCCATGGCCCGGCGCGCCGCACGCCGCACGCCGCCGCCCAGGTGGGTGCCTTACGAGGGAACGGGGTAAAGGTGGCGGGGAGGCCCGCTCTTGGAGCGGGGAGGTTGGGAAAGCCACGGCGGTGTTCCGGCCCGGTGCTGCCGGAGGACGGGGTGCAGCGTGCGCGCCTCGCAACTTGCGGAGGGGTTGTAGAAGTGGTTGGGTTTGTTCCGTGCGCTGCCCGTCTTTTGTTCTGACAGTTGGGGTGCGCGGCGCTGCCCCGGCGGCTCCTGCTTGAGCCGTGTAGTTTGGAAGAAGAACGAGGGAGGAGGGAAAGTGCACAGAGCCGGGTAAAAACACTTTGTCAGGCTTAAATGTCAGGAACCGGGGTTGCTGAATGGATTCGCCACTCAATTTACCGGGGGGAAATTAAGTGAGTGAGCTTTGTTTTTGACATTGACTAGTGTTATGAACCCCGGTGAAATAAATGTAACGGGATCTAAATGTAACCGAGTTAAGTGTCAGCCCTGCGAGCCAGTATTTCAGGGCAAATGAGATGATTTTTCGAGGGTGGTGGAGAGGAGGGAACCCTTAGGAAGTGGGTGGTAAGTTTAGAGCAAAGTGCATATACACTCTTCCTCTTTGGAATTAACTCCTTCTAAGCCAGCTTGTTTTACAAAACACGGAGAGTTTCCAGTCTCCCTGGTGCTGGTGGTGGGGAGAAGCCACTCGGTCGCAGGACACGGTCCCCTAGGTGCATGTGCCGGCCTTTGGAGCTCTGCCATTTCAGATTTTCAAATAAAAACAAGTTTGGTGGCAGGAAATGTGAATCATTCGGGGTGACCAAGATCTGTTTATGAAAACGAAATGGTTAGGCTTACTCTAGCAACGAGTGTTTTAGCTGCTAACTGCAATAAATCCCCGAAGTTTATTTCTAATAAAAGTGACTTACACAGGCTCATTTGCCTTTTTATAAATAAACTGAAACGTTAAAATCTTTAATGCATGGAGCGGAGCTGCTTTTCATGCCTGAATCTCCCGGGCCTGATCCTGGACTGACTTGGGCATGTGCAATAGTAATGACAGGAGAGGAGTCACTTTCCCTCTTGCCCTGAAGCAATCGATAAGCACTCCTCTTGCTAAATTAATATTTGCTGGACTGGCCCCCTCAGAAGTGTGTTTATTGTGCAGAGCTTTCAGGCATGTTGCACACCTTTACATCCAGTTAAAAAGCAATTTTGTTTGCTACCAGCTCTGTTAAAAGTCACGGCTAAAATACGTGTTTATATGCCAGCATGTCATTAGAGCGTCCTTCTGTCTGCTTAAGAAATGGCTTTTGTTGACTGTGTATTTATTGCAGTAGCAGCCTAGGAAGTCACTAAAAGCAGGCACTCTCCTCACAGCCAGCAGAAAATCTGCTGTCAGAGGGCTTTCCATGATCATCTGCTTCCAAAAAATCCCATTGATAAGGCAGTAGAGATGAAACCCAAATCCTGCCTTGTCAGAGTAGCTGCCTTGGCCTGGACTGTGATAGAGCTGAACTGCAGACTGATTGGCCTGACACTTTATAATCAAAGTTGATTTATTGTTCATTAGTAGTGCATTAGCCCTTTCAGGCAAGACAGTTATTTGTGTAGTGGCCTGTCAAACAAAAGACCGCTAGCACCTGTCAGTCCTAAACTGTGAGATAAGCAAGGAGATATTAAGATAATGCAAATAGAAATACTTTGGAATGAGGTAAAGTTCTAGTAATTTCCCTGTAAGAAATACTGTTTTATTTAATGTGCTCATGTTTAGCACGGAGAGGAATTGGACTGTAGAGTGAGGGGGTTCCCTGCACCGGGACCATCAGGAGAAGGCATCAGTGAGGAGCTGGGCGTGCAGTTTCGGAGCACCTCCAAGGTGAGGAGGCAGCTGGGACAGATAATGAATTGGGAAAAGGCAGTCGCTGGTACAAAAGATGTGAATGCTATTCTGTAGTCTTAATTTAGTTGTGTTTGATTTCGGTTTTAGCGTGAGAGTGAGATCGAGGCACTTTTCTTGTTTTGTCCCTGACTCCTTCCTCCTCTTCCCAATGGGCAGATGTCATGAAATGATGCTCTTACTGGCAGGGGTTAATGATATGAAAACTTGATGACATCACGGCAGAGCTGTGCGAATGTCAAAATACATCTGCTGCCATATTCAGACATATTGCTCTCTCTCCTCTCCCCCTGTATCAGCTCCCCTCCCCTTCTCAGAAGGGAATGATCTCATGACATAAAACAGAAAACAACACAAGTGTCAAAAGAAAACAAAATTAGTGAACTTTTGTCTGCCACCATAGAAACGAGGATTAACTTATGTTATTCCAGAGCATGGAATGGAGACTATCTGCATGAGGATATATAAGTGTATTGTCTTGCGTGAATTTTCATTTGACAGGGATTTTGGAGGCTGTGATCTTAATTAAATCTCAACTGACTCAAATAATGCATCTAAAGGCATGCAGTGTTGCGTAACCTTGCTGAGTTGGTAAACCATAAATCATCAGAAAGCTTATGATAGGAACGGCTGCTTTGAAATATTTTTTGTTTGCTACAGTTGTTTTTTTTTCTCATGGTGTTGTTTAACATACACTTTGCTGTGCTGTGCCATTGCACCCTCCCTTTTCTGAGCAGCGTTGGGTTTGCTTAAAGAAAAAGAGGAAAGCTCTGAGACGTGCTCTGACCAGTCACTCAGCTGAACTAAAGAGAAGCCATAGATATCATGGGATTGACAGGGAAGAAATGAAATCCCAGCGCTGTCTTTCTGAGCATCTCGCTGCTCATGGGGAAGTGTTGGTGCCTTGCATTCTTCCACAGCTGGATGAGCCCTCTACACGTTCTACAAGTGTAACGCGTAGCCCCATGCTGACATTTATGCTGGGGTGTAAATAGTTATCAGACACCACGGTGGACTCATATCGCCCCTGGGTTGTAATGGGTCATAGATGGATTATTGCACTAATGGACAGTGGGCTTTGATGTCTGTGCCTGTTGGGGTGGTTTTAGTTGTGTGCAAGGAAGAAAAGGGTTGCAACAGTTGTGTGGGGAAGGTGAAAGGGGATTTTTAGGCGTTGAAAATGATGTAGAGCAGTCAGAGTGATTTCTTACATACCATTTTAACCTAGCGATGCTCAAGCACTGATGGTACTTGAGAATCGCATTTGGTTTAGAATACTGAAGCTAAACAAATTCCTGGTCAGTGTAACATGCTTTGATTTCTGTGTTTGTGATTGCGTGCCCTGGGCAGCTGAAGGAAGGTAAGGGGAGAAGGATTTTTGTATTCAAAAGTTGAAGGAGTTGCAGAGCTCTTGTGCTTTTCTTGCTCTGTATTTCATAGTCATTTTAGAGCTGCTTTACACATAACTGAGCTGGAAGGACATAGCACTTGGATTTACTTTATGAAAAGGTTTCCTGGTAGCAAGATGACTTACTGATGTTGTTTTCTCCCCTCTCTGCTAGGGAAAAGCAGTAGCAAGGGGTAGTTTTATCAACACCTGCAAAACTAGATTGTGGGAAAGTCCTGACACCGTAAGCTAAATTTGTTATTGTTTGGGGAAAGGCTTGGCTGGTTTTAAGCAGTTTGTTTGTTTTATTGAAAGCAGAACTGCATTACTGGAAACTACTTTGCTGTAGTTCAGTTAAAATGTCCTGTACTCTTTTGTTTTTATAAGGTGCTTACTTGCCTAGCTTCGCTTTCCAGTTATAAGGAAAGGGGGGGGGGGGGGAGAAATACATCATGAACTCATCTGCAGAGCTAAAGAGGCAGTGGAGAGATTGGGGAGAAAAGCAGCACTGGCAAATAGCCTTTTATTTTTTTTTTATCTTTTTTTTTTCTTTTTAACTTTTCCAGCACAGTTTTCTCTGTTAGCAGGAGGGATCTGTACTTTGTACTGAACTTGAATGAATGTTAGAAAACCCAGACTGAATATTGAACAAATAAGTGGAATTGCTAATTGTTCTGTGCACTAGTTTCAGACGGATTTGCCTTCATTGATTAGGTAAGATGCTCTGTTATTCGGGAGGGACAACACCCCCTCCTCCCCAAACTGACAACGGGTTTTAATTTTTAAGCTTTATCTTGCCCTTAAATCTGAAACATCATTGTTCAAATAACTGAGAACAAGGTAAACCAACAACATCAAAAAGGTCGGCTTCTGTGATTTCTCAAGGGCTTGTTATTTTGTACTTTCCAATTCTATTTGATGTCTTGACAAAACAAGATGACACAAGGGAGAATACATTAAATTTTGATTTTCATCTAACCTGTTACAGTGGTGGCAGCTTAATTTCTTTTACTTTTTACCGAAGACAGCTTTTTGCACAATTACTCTAATTGCCACACCACTTTATGAGAAGGTTTCTTTACGGGTTCCCCATTTGCCTTGATTTTGTGAGGCATTTTTTTGAACGTGCTTTGACCTTTAACACGGCGAGCTTGCTGGTTGGAGTGTGTCTTCATTAGAACTAAATCAGTGAATGGCAAGATTGTCAAAGAAGCAACTGATGTTTTCTCATTAGAATCTAATTTGCACCGTTGTGCTTAGCTGTGATGTTCAGCTGTAGGTGTCTGCCATAGGTGTGAAAACTGCACATTTCGAGCAAATAAAGTTTACAGCTGTTATACAGGCTATGCTTGCAACCAGAGTGGCAAAGTGGTTTAAGTAGAGCTCTGTTTTGTACGGGAAATAAACAGCAGGGTTTAACCAGGTGCATATTTTTCAATAGGTGTTTTTTTTCAGCTGGCCAGGACAATATCTCCTCAAGTGCCCTAGGTTTGAAGAGGAGGTATCTCTGGGTTCACTCTTGCAGGAGAAAATAATCAGAGAGCAGAGAGAGGGCTCACCATTCCCTAGAAATCCCTGTCAGGAGTTGCAGTTCTTCTTAAAAACGTGCCATAGGGAAAGATTAAAAAAAAGCCCCTCTGTATAACACTTCCTTTTTGCTCACATGAAATTCCAGCATATTAAATGTTGCCGGTTCAGTCACAGTCTTTTATTATTTAATTAAGCTCTCCTTAATGTATGTATGAATTAATACACAAATGTAAGGAGTCTGACATGGTGATCATTCTCAGTATATTAAGGGTGTTTGGGAGAGAGGGTTTCAAGGGGTTTTCAAGGGCTTTAGGGATATTTTGGACGTTTCTAAGCAGGATTGCTTTTGGTTTATTTGAGGCTTTTTTGGCAGAATATGTTGAGCTAACATTTCCTTTCCTAAACTCTGGAAAAAAAATGCTGATTTATTTTATTTTTTTTAATCTTTATTTTTTCCATAACTGAATCATGATAAAATATCTCCCCTGTTCAGAGCCATGGGCAGCAGGTTATAATTTTTCACTTAATGCTGGAGTGGGAAATCAAAATGATAACTTTTTTAAAAGGTGAAAAATGATGCTGGTAATCTCGAGGCTGAAATCTCACTCAGCTTATTAAATGAGTATTTGGTTATGTGTGTTCCGGTTTAGCCTCTATTTGACAAATGTTAGATGTAGAAAGGATTTAATTTATGTAAACTTTATATTTTTATGCAAATTAAATGGGTATTTATTATAGCAGAAACAATTATCCTGGCACTTAGTGAGAAACCTGGTATGCATGAGAAGTGGTAGATAAGATCAGATGTTTCATTCTGTAAACAAATATGAAAATATTCCCGTTTTTCCTCAGCTAGAAGAGAATACAGAAGGCAGCAGACATCCTGACATGCCGGGAAATGTCAGCATAGCCCATCGTTGCTATCTTCCGTGGGTCAGAGAGAGATCTTCCCTCCTGATAAAATATAATAAACAAAATTGTAATAATAAAATGCTGATTTAATTTTAAAGAGGGTTTTCCCCCCTCCTCTCCTTTAACAGGGAGTTGTATTGTTACGGAAAGAACAGTTATGCTAATGACAGACTACTTAACTGATTTTACATTAATATAATAAACATCACCTGTCTTAATGTGTTGTAGTGTATTATGGCAAAAGAACTAAGTCTGAAAGTGAGATTCCATTTTGCATCCTTGAAGCAGCGTCGCAGTTTCTGTGTGAATAATTCTAAGGGCGGCATTTTTTTGTTGTTGTTTTGGAGGATGAAATCCTGTGTCGGAAATGTTTTAGTCTCGGGGTGAAAGCGGGTCCTGCCTTCAGCACTTCTGATTTTGCTGGGCTCTGCTCTGGCTTGTGGCATCGTGTTTCTCTGCTTGCCAGGGTATCAGTGGTTTATCTTCTGTGGCATGAGCAAAGCTGGTTCGCATTGTTTCGGCTGAGACTTTTGTTTTACATTTTAGATGTATTGCACATAATAGCTTTCTAATAAGACAGCTCAAGTTAATTGTTTGGTTTTGCCTACCCGTATCTATTTCTGTTTGTAGCCCAGTATTTTTAACCGTTCCTCAGCGACTCGCTCTTTCTGTGTTCAGCTTTGTTTTGCTCCGTTTAACTTTTATCACAAAATCTTTAACCGAAGAATTGCTGTTTGGAAAACCAAGGTGCCTGGTATGAGGTCTTAACTGAAATCAAGTTGGAACATACATCGCAGGAGGAAAGGATTTTCTGCCAGAGTTATTCTTTATGAATTAAGGAAATCCTCCCCATCTTCCATGCATGCCTGCTAACAGTTAACAGGACCACAGCCATTTCCAACATCGAAGGCACGTTGTGTGAAAATGGCATTCTTTTACTTTCTTTTTTTTTTTTTTCACTTCATACAAGATTAAACTACTTGAAATAATTTAGCTAGTATTTAATTATATTAATATCACTGAAAATGGGGGAATGGAGATGATTAAATGGGACTAAATCATTTTCATCCCCGTGACCCTTGTCTGGGCTGTATGCAGGAGTGACAAATGCATCCCTGCTGTAGCTCTGCTGTGAAGTTAAAGGTGAACTTGGCCTAAGTTTGGGGCTGTTTTCCTTGATCGGTGTCGCCAAAACACAGCATGTTTATGGAGTTTGGAATGGGGGTAGCAGGGGAGGCTGTGGGACACGGGAGGGCAGTGGGGGATGCAGAGGAGCAGCAGGCAAAGCCCTGGGAGGAGCAGTGTCTGAAAACAATTGTGAGTATTAAAGACATTTTTTGCCGTTGATGGTATTAGCATGTCAGCAGGTCTATACTAGCACGGCTCGGAAAGCCAAATTGCAGCTGTATTTTTACCTTTGCTGCCAGGTTTACATGCAGCTGGGTATCTACCACACCCTATTGTTATCAGTCAACAATACCAAAAGTAGTTCATTAATCATATCAATAGCAACAATCGTGTTTCATGTGGAAAATGGAAATAAACAACTTCAAGAAAAGATTGATTTCTGCTCGACATGCTAACTTAGCATTCTTTAAATATATCTGCCAGTAGTTTAATTTGAACTTCAACTCCCTGAAGGCAGTAAGACAGAATTATTTTAGTTCTTCATAAACTGCCCTCTGTGATTCATTGTTAACTCATAAAACACACTCATTTTCATGTACTTAAACAGTTAAGCCATTTTTAAAGTTGGTTTGTAATTTTTTTCTGGCAACACATTCAAATTGGCATCTGAGAGATAGAAATCTAAAATTAATTTATAGCCCTCAGTTTAGGTTTCATTTACTATCGGACAAAATATCAGAAATAAATATTTTTTTTATCTAACATAATATAAAGTATATTGCACAGTATCTGAAATAAAGTTTAGTTTTGACTGAATACACTCAAAAAGGGACCCATAAATATTAGAGAGCTGTAGTTAAGAACTTACATGACTGTTTTAAATACTATTGATTTAAACCACTGGCTAGATTTTATGAATCAAAGTGTAATTTCCAAGCTTTGGCTATATTTCTCATCGCTAAAGCACTCTCTCCTGTGTGCCTTTAGCAGCTTTCCAGACATTCAACACGGGATTAAATGATAGTAGTTACAATGATCAATAGGTTAAGACCGGTACAATCACTCTTACCGCTAATGACCTCGGTAGTAATGGGTAATAAAGTGTGGGCTATAATAGCCTATTGCTGGTGCTGCATGCCCTTTGATTCCTGGTATTACCAGGGACTAGCTACATGAAAAAGTTGGTCATTGGAAGTTAAGAGAGTGGATATATAGGCCATCATTCTTAACTATTTAAAGTTCTCCAGCCACACGTGTGCCTGCGCTTGTTCTGGAGGTGTATGTCATTTTTAACATGGTACTTTCTGGTTTATTTGAATTTATTTGTGAAAGGTTTCTCTAAGTTGCTTTTGTGATAAGCTAAAGATAAACTTTTGGCTAAATGTGGCTGTTAGCTGTGTTTATAAATGGAAAGCAGGGCCTTCTTTGGAGGTGCAGATGTGGTGTGAAAATGTGGTTTCAGATGGTGAAATGCACGGATCAATGCAAACTTGTACTCCTAGGTGTGCCATATATATTAAAATAGATAGAGGTATATTTTTTTCTTGCTGGTTAAGGGCGTCTGCTATAGCAAAGAGTGCGCAGCTAAGAGATCCCTCAGCGGAAGGTGCATGGCCAGTTTTCAGAAGCAGGGCCAAATCCTTAGATTTATCCCAAGATAAGCATGCAAAAAAGCCATGGAAGTGAATGGGAGTTGCCTCTGCATAGCTGACAGCAGAATGCGGCCCTTCGTATTAATCACCGATGTGTAGGGTTTACAGCACCCCACCCTATTCCTGTCTGTATCCCTGCTTGTCGTCATAAATCTGACTGAAGAGTATTTGTGTTGTCTGTTTTCCAAGAAGGGCACAGAAAACATACTTTAACATGCTTCCTCTTCTGTTTGCTCGGCCCAACTTCAATGAAAGGTAGTACAAACCCGAGGGTAAAGTAAACTTCTCTGGGGATGAGAATAATGAAGGTGAGTCATGCTTCAGGGCGAAGATAGTGATGGCACTATTGAATTAAATAATTCTGTACTCCCAGGAAAGTTTGTGAAAAGACTATGGATTAATATACTCTGAATTAATGGGATTACCCATCCTGGTGACTCAGTGTCCTCAGAGCTGGTCCTACATGGCGAGGAGTGGCACGGCGCAGCAGCCAGTGGCTTTCCCATGGGCATGGGCAAGTGGTGCTGGCCACGGGAGACCTGGCTTCAGTGGTACTGGTGTTTGACCCATAATTAAATCTCCATTTGCTGTGTTCACAGCAGCCTGGACTACATTAGCTATGTGAGAAAGCACCGTGCCATGGGGAATGCACAGAGCACCTCGTCGTGTTTGCATTAATGGGATGTCAGAGGCAATGCGAGCCTTTGCTAGGCTTTCCTCAGACCAGTGTTTCCAAGGCAGTGCCTGGCCCTGGCACACAACGTGTACACAACAACACGGGGAGATGTGCAGCGTACATGTGTCTGACCTTCAGGAACCATTTTTAGTTCATCAAAATTAGTGATGCTGAGAAATCAGGACATCAGTGCATAATGACTGTGAAATTAGGAATGAGAGCTTGCTATGCAAATGACAGGACAAATCATGTGAAAAAGTCAAGATAAACTGCATATTAAGACATTATGTTACATAAAATTAATACTGCATTTCTCTCTTGCTTACTACTACACTGGAAGATATTTTTTTTGAACTCCTTTATCTCCTGATCAGCTATTGTCTGCTGCTTTTTTTTAAAGTGGTGCACAGAAAAAGTGCTAAACATATTATTATCTTTTATTGTAACACATGAGATGACAGGAGATCCTTTTTAGCAAAGTATATCCTTTACTGCCTTTAGTTTTGTGCTGTCACGTATTTGATTTGAAACTGCAGAAAAGTAAGGTGCTTAAATATTACTGTTAAAACTCATATGGGTTTTGTCTTTTCCTCTATTGTTTTCTCTTTTTTCCTTTCTTTTCTTTTCCTTTTTCGGGGTGGAGGGTAGAGGGGTGAGTTTCTAGGGAAATACTCTTCTTGCATTACTAGGACTGACAAAATGGTTCTCATGTAGTCTGCAAATTAAACACAAGTGCAGTGATTATTTTGAATAGCTAAATTACATTCTAGAAAGCTTGCAGAATTCATAGCATTGTCATTAGGTATCCGCTTGAATACAATTTGTGTAACCTTGGCCAAGACAGCCTGTCATTTTAATGTCAGTGTTTTATCTGAACAAGACATCATCCTTTCAGATACAGTGTACAGGTTCCTTGCAAAGATGCCCGTGCAGAAATGTGTTAACAGTTGCAAATATGAAATGCTATCAAGTTCATCACTGTAGCTGTTTGTCACTGAAATGTCATGGAAAGCGGCTTTTAATGGTATCTCACATAATATGAAAGAATTGAAGACATCTGTATGCTGGGTGAATGTGGAATGGTAAAGACATCGTGGTAGGGCCTTTCTGTTAAAATTGCATAGGAGTCTAGTGCTGTTATTCACATCACTGAGCCTTCCTTCAATTTTCTTAAAAACCTGTCGTAATAAGGTCTAGATCCCATCAGCTGAGGGATACTCAGCTCTGGATTTCTGCATGTAAGGCAAGGATTTTCTGGGAGGGAAAGGACCCAGTTGATGGTTTCTTGTAAAAATAAATAAATCTTAACAGGGTTTACTGTACTGCTTTCTGTAAAGAATTCCCATCGCAGTAATGTTCTGCAGAAGGGGAATTTAGTCCCCAGGAGAGTGTGTTTGGTACCTTGGTGTGGGCTGTGAGGACTCTTGCCTTCAATACCCTCCATGCCAGGCTCAAGGATGCTGGGTGATGTGGAGATGCTGGGGCAGCAAACTCTGACCCCTCTTTGCTCTTCTCTTGTGCTTCAGGTTCCAGTGTCGGTGGCTATGATGACACCTCAAGTGATCACTCCCCAGCAAATGCAGCAGATCCTCCAGCAACAAGTGCTAACTCCCCAGCAACTCCAAGTCCTGCTCCAACAGCAGCAGGCACTCATGCTTCAACAGGTAATTGTTTCCTTAACAGCTCCAGTTGTTTGCTCCCTCTCAGAATGTTCCCAGGGAAAGAAGCTGCCCGTGTCTCAGATCTGAACCTTGGAGCAGCCATGCTCTGGGATGAACTGACTGCTCTTGTTTTTAATTCTAGAAATAGCTGCTGGAAACAAATCCAGGGAGCAGTGCTAGGAGTGTTTCCAAGATCAGCTAAATAATACAGATGCATATTTAAGTGTCAGGACTTCGGCAGATGTTCCTGTTGCTTTTGCCTGCATCCCCAGAAAGCATGGTTTGCCCTGACTAATGGGAATAAACAAGGTAGTAGGGTGATAATTTCCATTTTAGACCTTGTTACATCCATCTGGCACCATAAAGGACTATGGAAATGGTGGCAGTAAAAGTGCAGAGGTTTGCAAGCCTTAAGTGGCTAGACTTCAGCCAACGTATGCCATGTGGTGTGTCAGTGTTTCTCACAGCCTCTGGTCCTTTTTCAGCTTAAAGTTGGCCACTGACAAGCCCCGAGGCTCCGTTATCATAGGGTAGGGCACAGTGGGGGCTCAAGAATACTGGGTGGGCATCAGCATCCACCCCAGCCTGACCTTGTGTGCTCCCTCTTGCCCACGCCAGGGCGCTGCCTGTGCTGTGCACATCTGGAGAGTGGGGAGGAGGAGAGTATTTCCCAGGATGTCTATGCATGTATTGAACAACACTTAATACAGTCAAACCCTATCATTTAGAAAGCATGTGTGTTTCACAACAGAGAATCGCCAGGCTCTCTCAGCAAGGGCATTTTGGCTTTGTTGTTACAATCAAAGGTCATTCCATGCCTTATTTTAATTAGTTTGTGTAGAAAATGGTATGTTTTTCATCAGTTCATTTTGGAGATTACTTTTCTAACGATAATGCCAAGAATAGTCAGTGTGCACTGAATTTATTGTTGAGTTTCAAACTAAAGGTCAGACCATTACAGATAAAAGGATGCTATTTTTCAAATCACAGTTTGTGTGTTACACGAAAAAGGGACACTGAATTGGCTCTCCACTTTGTTACTTACCATCTTTCCTTTTCTTTGTAGCAGCAGCTTCAAGAGTTTTATAAGAAACAACAGGAACAGTTGCAGCTTCAACTTTTACAGCAACAACATGCTGGAAAACAGCCTAAAGAGGTACAGACAATACCCATTTTACTTTCAAACCACAGGTCCCTGGGGACTGTCTAGTGGCTATTAAACTGTCATTCATCTTATAAATGATTGCACAACTGAACTGACTCTATCGGGTCTCAGCTTTCAGATTTAGAGTTATTGTCCTGTTTTTGCCTGTATTTTTCTGTAGTTTCCATTTGCTTGCTGCCACATATTTTATAGCAGGGGACCATGCCTTGGTGTTTGGTACGAGTACTGGAGCAAGCATCTAGATTGTATCTGGGGAGAGTGCTTTTGGAAGTTAGTTATGTTGTAAAGGGGAGGGAGCAAGGCAGCAGGCCCAGGTAGAGTGCTGTTCTCTCTAACAGAGCAAAATGCCGAGGTGTTACTTGGGTTTGCAGTTTCCAAATGGAGAGGTTCTGGTTGCACGTTCTTTGCAGCACAGGTTTAGCAGGAGGGACCA
>JBCJKH010046581.1:0-14304 GCA_039877255.1 Loriculus beryllinus | reverse complement strand
TTTTTGTGTTACCCAGCCTGTCTGGTGTGACCCAGCACAGATTGTAAGGAAAACTAGTAGATAGCTTGAGAGTTTCAGGGTAATGACTTAGCAGCTATGCTTCATTTGCAGCCTGACTTAGAGCAGGCTAAGTGCAGATCAGCTCTCCTGGTATCATTGTGTTTCTCTGTGCTTATGAATGTTTGGTGGTTGTGGGTCTGCTTCTACATTCTTAGTGTGTGTGATGGGGGTGGGAGTTTCCTTTGGTTTTCTGTGGCTTTTCAAGTATTTTCTCAGCTTTCCCAACCTAATCATTACCTACTTCCAGACCTTCCTTGGGCAGGAGAGATATAAGACTACCGTTATTTTATCAGAACTCAGGACTGAATCCTAATCCTACTACAGCTGTACAGCTATCAGGTGGGAGAGTTTGAGCATCTTCCCTCCTCTGTGATGATAACTATAAAGTCCTTCTCATACTGACTAAATGTTTTGCATTTTGAGCAGCGCTGTGAGAACTGAACCATTTGGCATTAAGCATTAGTTGGTCTGGTAGGAAATGCTGACTATATTTCCTAGCAGTGAATCGTGGGAGCCTTTAGCTAGTTGCTTTCTTACTCATTTGGGATTTAAGGGCTTGTTATAAATACAAGGTCCAATTCTAGCTGGATGGACGAGTCTCATGGGAGATGGGTGCCAGTGCTGGAATGCAGAAAGGCTTTACTTGAGAGGTTTTGTTTTACTTTCATCCTGCAGGGAGATGTTGCCCTGACTCTGATGTGACTCCAGGTAGTCATAAAGCCTACATACTTTATCCTGAGGAAGATAACATGCATGGTAGAACTGGGGTCAGTGAGTGGTTAATTAAGAAGTTAATTAATTAGAACAGTGTTCCTTGGCTTGTGGTCAGTCTGCTGTCAATGAGCTGTGTAGCACTATATATGACTACAAATTAAAGAATAAAGCTATGCAATCCTACACACACATCTATGCTCACACCCACAGGCTGGCAAAAACTGCAGGAAAATGAATGTAGTAAAGGCACATTTGGGAGTCAGGCTAAATTTTGTTCATCTGTTTAAACAAAAGCAGTTGTAATAATCTGTTGCATTTGGACTTGGATTTCTTGTAAGAACACTTGGGTTTGGGTGGGTTAGATATGAAAAGGCTCAGAAACATGGAATTGGGTTTATGATGTTACAGTGATTTGAGTGGCAAAACTGGCTACTCTTTCTGGAATCCCCAAATCGGGGTGTTCCTCTCAATTGTGTTGATGCCACTGTTTGTAAGACTACACTTGTCATTAATTGCTGACAATCAAAAGCAAAACTTAAAAGGAGGGGAGGGTGAGTGAAACTTAAATCTGAACTTAGCTCCAGGAATGTCTGTGGGGATGGTAAGTCACTGTAAAGTGTGGGAGTGAACGCAGTGAGAACCTCTTAAGTGGGATTTGCAGACAAGAGAGGTTGTAAAGTGGAATTGTGCCCTTATGCATCCTCAAAATGTTGGTGCTGCAGAGAAGCTGTGCGTGTGTCAGTGCCAGGTTTTATTGTGTGACCTAGAAACAGAGAAAAAAGAAATAGCAAATGTGTTTGAACCTGCAGAAACATTGCTTCTTGCTCTGAGGGACTCTGGTACTTGGGAAAGTTTTGGTTTCAAGTAGACAGGAGGTTACCAGGTTTGATGTGAGGGCTATAGGAGCCTCTGCTTTTGCTTATGCTGCTGGGACTATCTGGGTACTCACCTGTGGTGGGGCAAATAGACTGGGTGGGCATAAGAAATGGTGTGACTTGGTGGCTGAGCAATGCATGTGAATAAAGGATTTTCTTAAATGGGCAGGAGGAGAACTGATTTTTTTTCAAATGTTTTTTCTTTGTTCTTTTCAATGGAAAGGTGTTGTGGGTGATCTTTCCTGATTATTAGGGATGGACTGAGAGTATTGGGTATTTCAGCAGTAGCAAGGGCAAAGAAAGGAGTGGCTGTGTTCTCTAAGCTGACCAACACATTGGTCTTTCACATGTTTGATTACTGAGTTTGTGGACAGTGCCTTGTAAGAATCAGTAGTTCTGTTTTTCTGCTGGTGTGAAGCCCTGTGAGGGTTATTGATTAATGTGTGGTCTCCCTGGTAGGACTGCAGCAGGTTTGTAAGCTATGGGAGCTCAGGGAAGTGTCCTCCACTGGAGAAGCGAAGGCAGCTTTAGTTTTGTGTCACTAGATTTTCTTCTGGGATATATCTCCAGAGTGCATTGTTGACATACATTGCAGAAACTCTCATTAAAGTCAGAGACACCTTTAACAGAAATTCAAATTGCTCAACTGTGGCATATAGGCTGTAAAAGCGGCCCACAATAGATACGTTGATGTGGTTAGAGCCATCTGACTGATTCATAGCAATTAGCTTATTTTGTAAATTGAACATGTTTTTCTACTTGCATATTGTTCATTGGCAATTTGGGATTTTTCTCGGGTTTACTCATTCTTCAAAATTATCTCCTATGTATCTCCTATGACTCATTCTTTGTCCATGGCTGACTCATGAACTCCTTCATACAAGCAATTGATGTGGTGGTTAATTTGAATTAGCTTCATAGGTCATTTGGCACTGGTTTGGTGTCTGATTAGACAAATCCAAATGTTTGGTTCAGGGTCCTTGAGAAGAGTTCAGATCACTCTATACATAGCTTTGCTCCAATATTCCTATAACTTGGCTCTTTCTGTGAACTTTGAGACAGAAATATGAAAGTGTTTTAAGAAAGATGCACCAAAAGATGGTGGAGCAAGATTAAGGCCAGATCTGTAGGTTGCCTGGGGAGATAAGATAATACTGTTGGACTGTATTTTAGCAATTTGTTGTGATAAGGTTTTTTTATGACTATATAAAAACTGGTAAAAATGGTTCTTCAGCAATAGCTTATTCAACCTTCCTCCTTTTGCTGCCTGAGTCAGAGCAAATCTGACTGTAGGCACATGCATGGGATGGGATGCTGTCAAATTACACTGCTGTAATCAGTTGCTACCTCTCATCTGAGTCACAGTGCTGAATAATATGCATACATTTTATGTGCTACTGCTGAACTCTGGAGAGACCATCATTCGTATTAGCTGAAGTCAGTAACTTCTGTCTTAGTAATAGAGTCTTAGTAATTGAAGTCTCACTGTAACTTCAGTGTGGGGTTATGCCAGTAGCAGAGGGCAGAAGTGTGTATTGTCTTCTCAGCTGCTCCTCACTCAGGTTAGGATGGTAATGTGCTCTGAAAGATATGTGGCATGCATGCTATCATCTACACATCTAGCATTGGTTGTGTTTCACATCTTGGCATATTAACTTAAAAATTGTTGCAGTCCATAGGTAGGTCTGTGTGGCTCAGGAGCATGCTTTATTTTTGCTGTAGTGAGCTTGTTGTCTGGCTCAGGGGCAGCACAAGCAGCTCAGGGCAGGGAAACTGTTAGAGTTGCAGGATTTGTACAAGCTCTTCTCTCTACCCTGTTACTCACTTGTTACTGACCTGCTTAACTAATGTATGAATTGACTGTGGGACAGGTCACAGAATCATTAGGGCCAGCAGGAACCTCTAGATCACCTTGTCCAAGCCCGCTTCCAATGCGGGTCCACCTAGAGCAGGTTACACAGGAATGTGTCCAGGTGGGTTTTGAATTTCTCCAGAGAGGGAGACTTCACAAGCCCCTTGGTCAGCGTGTTCAGTGCTCTGCCACCCTCAACGTAAAGAAGTTCTTCCTCATGTTGAGGTGAAACTTCCCATGTTTTGGTTTATGGCCATTGCTCCTCGTCCTGTCACCGAGCACCACTGTAAAGAGTCTGGCACCATCCTCCTGGCACCTGCCTTTGAGATATTGATATGCATTAATGAGATCCCTGCTCAGCCTTCTCTTCTCTAGACTGAACAGCCCAGCTTCTGCATTCTCTCCTCATAAGAGGGATGCTCAAAACCCCTGATTATCCTTTTTGCCCTCCACTGGACCCTCTCCTTGTCTTTCTTTCATTGAGGAGTCCAGAACTGAACACAGTTCTCCAGATGTAGCCTCACCAAGGTCGAGTAAAAGCGGTAGGATCACCTCCCACAACCTGCTGGTTACACTCCTCCTAATGCACCCTATTGGCCCTCCTGTCCACAAAGGCACGCTGCTGGCTCATAGTGAACTTATTATCTGCCAATACTCCCAGGTCCTTCTCAGCTGAACTGCTCTCTAGTAGGTCAGCCTCCAGTCTGTGCATCCTCCACCCGCTCAGTACCCTATACTCGCCCATACCTTAGCAATTGTAGTGTCCCAGCTTCAACAGTCTTCGGTCAATACATTTGATTCCGTTTGTGTCTGGTATTGGCAAAAAATGTAAGTTGGGCTCTGACCTCCTGAAGGCTCCTCTCAGTCTTGCTGGGGTTTTGTGTGATTGTGGCCCTGTCTGGCAGAGCTGTGCTGATGGATGCTTGAAGAGAATTGTGTCTTGTGAAGCGGAAGACGGGTATTAATAGCTATGGGCAAAAACTGTGTTAGTGAAAATGAAATCCTGCAAGCAAATCTAAACCGCTGCAACAGTGCAGTGCTCTGAAATTGTGAGAGTGAGCCCATTTCTGAAGTGACTGCACTAGGGATGGCATATCATAGACAGAAGACTCATCCCTACCATGTGCTGTAGGCTCAGAACTTGATGGGATCTATAACTCACTGCTAGTGGCTTGCATGTTCTATTCTATCAGCCTCCTCTGTTGTGGCTTCCTGCCTGGCTGCAAGAGCAGTCTGGCAGGCAGAGGTGGGTTAAGCTATGTCAGAGCTTTTTAATAGGGAAAGCACGTCTACTGTGTGGATGTTAATCAATGGTAAATTAGAATTCAATTGATATATGTATATGACATGCACATTAATTTTAAATGTGTTTATTGTAATTAGTGCTATTACAATGAATGCCAGAGGAAACAGGGAGTGATTAACCTCACATAAGCTTTGTTATGATTTGCTTTAAAAGTTCAACTTTAAAATGAGACAATCAAAATGTTGCTGGTTGTAAGAGGGGAAGGTGGGAATGTGTTTGCTTTTTCTCTGATGAGGGCTCATATGGAGCCTTTGCATGCTCCTCTGACTTGCCCAGACTCCTCTACAGCCTCTCCCTGATTAAGGCTTTAGATTTGGATCTGAAAAGTGCACAGTGCAGAAGCTTTTCTATTCCCCTGTGATACTCTCTGTCATTTGCTCAATCTGTTGTCTCTGATTTATAGGGTCTGTGTGGGGCTGGAGTGAGAAGCTGTTGGGCTCCTAGCAGGACTTTGTGTTCAAAATAGCTCTAGAAAATGTTATCCTCCTCTGAAAATATACAGAACTAGGGTCCCTTCTGGCAATAGTGATGGGTGCCACAATGGTGTGATCTCATGTATCAGGGCAAGGAAATGCTGAAAAGTGTGTTTGAAGTAGTATTGGCTTGAGTATCTTACTGGACATGATGTGACCCTCTCTGGTATCCCAGTAATTCCTTACCCAGACTTTCTGTTGCTTAGAAACCTTTTATGCTCCCATCCAGCCACTGTTCGCCAGTGGATGCTGGTCCAGGAAAAGATATAAGGCTGCCACAGATGTGGTGAACAGAGCTAGGGTTTAGCCAAAAGGGCACTCTGGCTTGTTTTCTGTTCTTGGCAATATGCTTGGATTGTGATGTTAACTGTGTCTTCTGAAAGCACCACAAGGCGTTCCTTCACCCCCCTGTAGCCTGTATGGTCTTGGTTAACCCTAGAGAATAGGCAAAGAAGAAACAAAAAGCTGATGCAGAGGTCTAGCAGAAACTTGCATCAGCCAAATACTGTGGGTGACTCACTACATCCCTCCTCCTCTCTGCCAGCTTCTGCTGCCTACATAGATACAGTTCTGCTGATGCATCCTCATCCTGGTAAACTGCATTTGCAGTGGAGGCTGTGCCAGTCCACCTGGTTAATAATAAATACACCAGTAAAACTCACCACCCCTTCAGCATTGTTATGTAAGTATGAACCTATAAATAGATCAAGCTTTGTTCCATGGACAAAGGACAAATATGAGAGCAGAAATTAAAGAGAGTAAAGTGACTCGATATTAGAAAGCCTTGTCTGCTATGCAGAACTAGGATTGCCGTATAGCTGTGGGTCTCTGCTGTTTAACTGATAGAGCTTTGACCTTTCCTCTTTCTTTCTGCTGGTTTCTGTGATGGCTGATTGTGTATTTCTGACTGTGCATGTCCTGAGCAGAGACCTAGCACTGGAAGTTGCTGGTAGCTGTGCAGCTCTGCTGATGCTATTGTAGAGAGGTCATAGTGGAGTGGTACAGAAAAGATGGTTTTGACACAGATACACCC
Source organism: Loriculus beryllinus (assembly GCA_039877255.1). Taxonomy (NCBI): domain Eukaryota; kingdom Metazoa; phylum Chordata; class Aves; order Psittaciformes; family Psittacidae; genus Loriculus; species Loriculus beryllinus. The sequence continues at coordinate 7,991 of JBCJKH010046581.1, read as the reverse complement.
ATGACCTGCTGTAGACAGAGTGATTTTGGTACATGAGCTTGTGCTCTGAAAGGTGCTGTGCATGTGTGTAGACTGGCCAGCTGTGAGCCAGCTGTGGGCTTTCTCTGCTGTAACCCTTCAGATGATGCTGCTGTGTCCCGGATGTAATGACCTGGCCTATACTCTTCCAGCTCCTCCCCCCTGTGAAAGCTATGCCAGTCTCTGTGCAACTCTAAAGAAAATACACATAAACATGTGTCTGTCTTGTTTTTTTCTGCCTATTTTTTATGTTTGAAGGATGATTGAAAGAAAAAGGGTGTATTTCTCTTGCATGCCTGCTTGCTTTCATCAATAGAACATAACCGTTCAAGAATAATGACAAAATAATGAGCAAGGTGAGAGAAGCCCTGTGAAACCTCCAGTAGCTTCATCTTGGGTAAAGGGCCTTGGAATCCCACCTTGCAGTTTCATTAGCCAAGATCCTGATGTCTGGTATTAGTTGGGGTTCCCAAAATGCTCTTCATTTTCTCTACAGCCTGTTGAGAGGAAAAGGAAGATGTGTTCGGAGAAGAAATGTTTCAACTAACCTGTATAGGTTTCAAAAGTAGAGACATCCTTCTGGGTTGACTAACCTGACATCCCTTGTGATGGAGGTCAAAGTTTACACTTATTTCTTCTTTTACTGCAGCATGGGTAGGTTTTAATTGTAGTCTAAAAATAGTGGCTTCATCATTGCTATTCTTAATTACATGACAGCACGTCCCTGTCTCTGTTCTGGTCCCATACTCTGAGATCTTTGGTTTTGCTGAGGGGCAGTATGTAGGAATGTAGGAATACATTTTGATTCTGGTACAGTGTAAATAGTTTGTTGGCCAGCACTGTGGCTTTCTGAACTTAATAGCTGTCCTAGTTTTGGATGGTATTTGTCTGTAATAGCCACCCTTCCAGACATCAGCTACTAATAACTTGTATAGGAAAAAACAACATGTAGAAATCCATTTGATAATGACAGCATGATGCTGTTGCAAAACAGCACTTTCCCAAATAACTTTTATCTGCCTGTTATCCATCATTTACCTTCAGCATCCCAGGAAATCTGCTTTCTTCATAGTGGGGCTTGCTTGGCCTGTTCAGTTTCCAGGGGAAAACAGAGGACACTAAATCCAGGATCCTTGAGGCAATTTCTCCTAGTCTACTGGGGACCTTGCCTATGAATCATGGTTAAGTAGTGGCAAATCTGTTGGCTTTTGGGGATTCTTTGGGCTTAGACTATTAAATATGTAATTTCTGCCTATAATATGCAGGGAGTAAAAAGGCAGTTACTGGTATGTGCTGCTGTCTGGTTGCATTAAGCTGCTTCAGCAAGTGTGGTTGCCACTGTGGCAGCCAGACATGAAAAAGTGGATGCATTTGTCCATTTTTGAGACCTGTGTTCTGGAGCTTGAGGTTTTGACTCTGACAGAGGCTCAACTGGTTTACCTGGCAAGATAATCCTCTGTGTGCTTCAAAATGGTAAATGGGTGGGTAGAGGGCATAAACTTCTTGGACTTCGATGTTGTCAGGTGTGACCATAAACTCATACTGTTCACAGCCACTGAGTACTACACAGAAGCCAAGGATATGCTCATAGGGGATTCAAATCCCCTTTGCAGCTTTTTAAAACTTTTCTTATTTTTAATTTTTTTCTTTAATTTTTTTTTCTTTAATTTTGTTTTTTAATGTATTAGCTATTCTCAGCCAAATTTGGCTGTCTAGGATAGAAGATGGCCAGAAAAAGGAGAGAGAAACCTTTGGACAGGGATGGCAGCTACTGTTACCCTGTATCAGACATGAGGAATCCGTGTGGGACCTTAGTCATAAGAGAGGCACGCTGTACTGAGCAGCTGGGAAACACTGGACAGTAAGGACCAGATGTTTTCCCTGCCCTTGTCTCCTTTCTTAACACTTTGCTGTCAGGTCTCTGCCCTTATGACTGGATGCTGGGAGCTGGTTATGCTGGGATCCTGAAGCTTGCAGATCGCTGCCTCATGTGCAGGGACTATTTCACAAGTCTGAATGGAAAAAGGACCCAAGGTCATGAGTGGAAGGCAGCTTTGTGCTCAGGGAATGACTGGTGCTATGCAGAAGGTGAACATCTCAAAGGACTTCTAAGGAGTGAGGAGTGATGACCCTGAACACGCTTGCTTTGTGTCAGGTGGTAAGTCTGTGATAAAGGCAGTAAAACTGGGGTGTTTGCAGTGAAAGAAATCCTACTGTTTAGGGAGGAGATTTACAAAAGAGAAGGTGGAAGTGCTAGCTGCAACCCCAGGAAGTGTCCCTTGCTGGGTTACATACAGTTTGAAATACAGGACACAATGGTAAGTAGGAGCACTCTGTGCTTTGCAGAGCAGCACAAACCAATTTACAGTCATCTGTGTGCTTTAACTGACAATTCACTGTCCTGCTAAAGAGTAGCTTTTGGCTTTTAGTTTTAATGTTGGAAATAATAACAGCATGTTGCTTGATTTGTAATTGACCAGTAGGGAACCTGAAAGTAGGATCCTGTGATCTGCTTCAGCCGGATTCTGCTGCTGCCATGGAAAGGAACTAGTTCAGAATCTGGCTGGGGGGGAGGGGGGGGGTGGTTAGGAGAAGGGGAAGGCTGATGATGTGAGATCCAGATGCACAATGGCTGGCTGTTCCTATAGCCATCCAGACAACACAGCAGTAGTTAATGTTTGCAATGAATGTACGCTGATTTTTGTGATTTCCAATGGACATTGTCAGCTGTTTATTTATTGCTTTTAATTTCTTTCTCACTCTTTGCAGTATACCCCAGAGGTTCTCTAATTACATTTCCTTCCCCACCATTTTTTGGTCCTATTTCATGAAAGACTGCTGGGATTTTTTCACCTTTTTATCAAGTCTCATGTTTCAGTGGGCAATTTAACCACTTCACTGTTGTACCCCCGAGGTAGCTGAATAGGAAATAAATTGTAACTAACTGAAAGGAACCATTAGGGAATATAATATTTTCCTTTCAAAATGAAAATGTACCAGAAACTTCTGGATCCTTTAAAACTTGAGTGCATCAGGTCCTGTATAGCTTTAATAAGCTGGACTATAGGTAAAAGAAAAACACCCTGCAATGTGATCAGAAATTGTGTATTTAGCAAAGTGCCTTATACCATCTAAATAAGCAACTGCTATGCAGCGAAGAGAACTTAAAAACTACAGACTTTCCCTTGCTTTGTGATTTTCATCAGTTATCAAAACCATCAGTCCACATTGTGAGCTAGCTGCTGGGTTCTTTCTTGTAATGAGAGCTGAGTGTGAGTTATAGAAATGTAAATGGAGCAATCAGAACCTGCATCTTTGCTTTTCTTACTTCTGCAACTTCTGTAATGGGACTGAATGGAAATAATTCAGCTTAAAAAAACCCCACCAAACAACCCATTTCGTTGCTTTTCCAAAAGCTTGCATGCTGGGTTTTGGCGAAAGCTGATTTTTTCCACCAAATTGTAAACCCTTGGCAGGGTTGATGATGAGGCTTTGCAGTGGGAACAGCAGGAAAGAAACCTTATCTATTACAGTGCTAACGGGTGCTGTTATCATTCTCGATGGTGGGAGCTGCCAAGGTGAGCAAATGATGCATTGATTTGAATATTTTATCCCAGTAGTTCAAAGAAATAGGAAAGACTTCAAGAGGGAAAGGGGAAAAGGAGATCCAGAACTGCAAATGTGTTCAATTAGGGAAAGAAAAAATTACATTCAACACCGAACATCCCTCTAACATTTTTGGATTGTTTCTCTAGGTCTGGTGTTAGATCTGCCACAAGACACAGCTGGAGAAGCTGAGTCTCTTAGGACGGAGGTACTGTGGCTGCTGGTCTCTGGGGCTGCCAGTCTGTCTCCTCTAGCACTAGCTTGACTTAAATTTTGTTAGTCGTTGGGTTTGCTTGGAAAAGGGGATGAAAAGAACCACACATAACACTAAGACTTCTTGTTCCAAGCAGACTGCATTGTGAAGGGTGGAATAGAGATATGGTCATGATGACAGTATCTCCTTTCTTTTCAGCAGGGGCAAAGATGCATATTGATACGTTGCTCTTTAGCATGCAAAGGTTAGACTGGAGCCAGCCTTGTGAGCATATCTAATTGAATAATGGTGGAGTGTAACAAACCCAGTTCCTTATTGGTAGGAAGAAAGGTTTTGGTCTTTTGAAACTTCATTAAACTCTCTAGTAATTAACCACTGTGCAAAGGTAGCTCTCTGCAGTGCTAAGCTGAGCTACTTCCAGTTACATGCAGTGACTGGACCTACCTTATTGACTAATCTGGACTGAACATCAGGCTGTTTGAGAGGAATGACTTGGAGAGAACATGCTTATCTTTTCTTCTCTTGTTGGGAGTGGACCAGGTAATTTCATTTTAAGGGAGTGATGAATCTGCTTATAACAGTTTATTCCATGTTTTGCTTCTTGTCATGCCAGGAGTTTTCCACAATGCCGTGCATGACCAGAGCTGAATGTGACAGTGGCCATTTGGGGCCAACCTATGGGCTATCTAACTTAAACAGTTAAATATCTTGGCTCTAGGGATGACGAATAAGTAAGAGAAGTGAAAGGAATAGGGAAAATTGGGTTCTTTAGTGGGCTTTTGGCCATCCTTGTATTTAAATTTTTTTGTTGGAGTCCATTTCAGTTCAAAAGACCAGTGGTGCGTGTAGTGAAGAAGAGCACTGTCTAGGGAAAGAATGGGTAATTGATGTACTGGAAAGGCAGTGATGGCACTGAAGGGTATTTAATCCAAGCACTGTGGTTCCTAGATTCCTTTTCCATATGTTAAGTTTTGCTTTACACGTGGATGTAGTTTCTCCATAGTAGAATGCTTAAGTGCACACAGCACCCTCTTATTCATTAGACCATTTTCCAGTTGTGTCCTTGAGTCTCTTTCCTTTGCTGTGAAAATGCACTGTTTGCTTCAGTGAGCTCTGCAGAGCTAATATAGCTGTAGGAAGAAGATGGATTCTGCTTACCTCATCTATCATCAGCAGTGTCGTCACCCATGTACGTTTCTGTTGCTGAGCCCTTTATTGCAGGTAAGGATGGAGGAATGGTTTCCTGGCTAATGAGAATACACCACTGGGCCCTCTCCTGGAGGCAAAGCCATGCTCTGCTAATGCTTATGAGAGCATCCCCTGCCTCCTTGTAGTGATTCGTGGCTTGGAGAGTATAGAGCATCAAGATGGGGACTGTTGTGGGGGATCAGAAGAATGAAGTGTGCAGTCCCATACCTTGTGACAAATACCAGATGCTTCATAAAAATGCTTGGCATCTGTGTGATAATACACACTGCAGGGAAGTTTCCTCTTTATCCTAGACTGGTACAGGCCTAGAAGTATGGTGCTTTAGAGCTGTATATAATGCTGTAACATGGCAGTGGCATTTTAATGCTAGCAGGAAGCTTTGTGTGGTTTTCTGAGTTGTACTGTGCCAGTAGATAGGCCATGTAGGATGTGGGGTACACTGTGCTCTGCTCTGGGAGTCAGAAGCTTGAGGCCTATAGGGCTGAGATGTTACTTGCTTTGCTAGTTTCAGTAGTCAGAAAGACAGTGGGAATTTGGCCACCAGAAATCTGCAAAGTCAAATTACACATTGGAGGGCAAAACTGAGAACAGTGTTTCCCCCTTTTGAGCCTCTAGTCAAAAGCTGTTGACGTGGTAGTTGATGCTCTGTCGTAGCCTTTATTTATATGGAAGTTGGTCCAAGCAAGGCCCTGCTCTGTGACTGGGCACCATCTGAATGTGTGCCCATAAAGCCAGTCTTGCTCACTGGGTAGCCACAACTTTTCTTTCAGAGCCTTCGTTCAAAATGCAGCCTCTAGTCATTACACTGGCCTATTCTTGAAACTACCAGTGCTGCAGGTTAGTTGGTACATGTGGTCATTTTTTACAAACATCATACTTATAAAGTTTTCTGTCCTCTTCCTCTGCAACACTCTTAGCTATCACAGGGATGAATAGTGTCTTGATTTCCTCTGTGAGGCTGAGGAATGGTAACTCATAAAGCATATGTGTTGAGTAGAGGGAGACTGGCTACCAGAGTCTAACAAAGCCATGTAGCAGCCTCACTGATCCAGACCGAAGGACTGTCTCACCATGGATCGCTGGTATTAGAGGAGATAAATATGTGCTCTGAGACCAGGCTTCCAAACTGTGGAGATCAGGATCTGCAAGTGCTACCAGATACGGAAGGGAGCTGGGATGAGGTATGATGACAGCCTGGGAAAAGAGAGGTGAGGGGATAACAGTGTGGGTATTAACATTGTGTAAGGAGATGGATCCAGGGTTTAGGAACTGGTAGAGTGAGGCAAAAAGGGAAGGATAAAGTCGCTGGGAGTGCATTAGAGGAGGTGGAGATCAAATGGCAGCAGTTTAGTTGGTAGGAGAGAAACTGGTAACAAGAGGAACTGGTGACAGAAACTGTGTAAGCTGCTTCAGTGTGTAAAGCAGGTGGTCCTGTTCTTCCATCTCTTAGCTGATCCCTTGCAGTCCCCAGCCCATCCTCTGCCTTGCTCCCACACAAGTCTCTGTGCGGTCCTGAGGTGAACAGGACTGATGCCACCGAACAAAGCTTGTTATTCATCTGGGACAATTTCCCAGTCTGTTTTTGTGTGGTTGCTCGCACTGCAGTATTGGTAAAAGGCAAGTTGCAGCTCAGGAAAAATGGACCAAAGACTGTGGGTTCCTTCAGCAGCAATGTCAGCTTCTGCTGGCTTTGATTGTGCAAAGCTAAGTCCAACATGTAAACATGAAGGTGCACTAAGTCTAAATCTTCCACTTGCTTTCTCTTTTGTATGGATGTGGAAATGTCTTTAGGAGCCTACACCAAGGACCCACAACCTGAGTGCAGAAGTTGCTCTCTTATTCCTCAAGTCTGTATTCTGGCTTTTGTAGCTCCCTTTGATAGCTCTCTGTGAAGCATGTACAAACCCAAGGTTGTTTAGCTTAAGGCAGTGTGTACCGGTGGACAGTGAGATGTCTCCTTGGCAGATACTTTCAGTGCTTATATTCATGAAGAGGGTACGGCGGTATTTCCAAGTTTCTCCTCAAATGCTGCCGGTCCCTTCTCAAATACTTTGTTTTCTTTAAAAATTAGCTCTTTCCCCCTTCGGTTTAAGGGTTGTGGTTTTAACTTTTTGAGACTTTTTTCTGATCTAGAATTTAAACATTTATTTTTGGCCAGGTTTGTATGTGTATAAGGGTGTTTCTTATGTAAGGGTGCATCTTATGTATGTGTGTGTCTATGTAAGGGTATATTTTATGTATGCTGGATATTTTCTGTCTGAGAATAAAATTTTCTTTTACTTTGGTGAGTGCTTGGAGAGGAAGAGCAAGTGGGAGGGACAAGGCTTCAAGGCACATTTTGCTTTAAATCATTGATTTCTAAAAAGATTTCCCCTGTCTTAAAACTATGTCGGTGGAAAGTCATTGCAATCATTTACTCTCAGAGAAATCTGACTTTTGGGACACATCTCCAGAGTGCATCTGAGCTTTCTGTCTATTGAATTCTGCTTGCTGAATATTGATACTGTTGTCTGGGTTACAGAGAAAGATTTGAGCTTACAAGTTACATTAGTTTTTTATTACATTTGCTTAGTTGGGGCTGTATTTCATTTGTTCCTGAAGCAGCTGAAGAACCTGAGCTCAAGTAAAGCCATGACAGCACTCGGTGAAACAGGATTTTCTCTCGTTAGTAAGAAGTTATTGGAACAAGAATGTACATGATGGTTGGAAGCAGACCATGTCAGCTTCCGACAAAGGGACAAAGCAGTGCAAGGAAAAGGGCTACAGTTCTCTTGCAGCTCAGGGTATTCAGCATCTCCCAGAGATCAGTGATACATCCTGAGTGACTTGGGGTGCAGATGTCATTGAATCACTGCAGCAAACTGTAGTAATCCATTTGGCAAGGCTTTCTTCCAGATGAAACCCAGGGATATAGGCATGTGTCTTCATTTAAGGTCTGGTCTAG
>JBCJKH010046579.1:22066-35411 GCA_039877255.1 Loriculus beryllinus | reverse complement strand
TGACCTCCCCTCATGGTCATCCCTCGCCTCCCCTCATGACCTCCCCTCATGGCCATCCCTCGCCTCCCCTCATGATCTCCCCTCATGGCCACCCTTCCTTTCCCCTCATGTCCACCTCTCCTTTCCCCTCATGATCTCCCCTCATGGCCATCCCTCCTTTCCCCTTATGATATTCCTTTATGGCTGCCTCTCCTCTCCCCTCAGGGCCACCCCTCATCTCCCATCATGGCCGCCCCTTCTTTCCATCCCTTTGCAAGGCTGAGTGCTCCCTCTCTAGAACTTGCCACACAAACCCCACTTTTGTTACCCACACATATATACACACAAAACCATTTCTGCCTTAAACACTGTGCATTTCTTTAGGTGCGAAAGGCTAGCAACCATGCCTTCTTCCTGTGTCTATGACTGTAACTGTCACTACAAACCATCAAACACTTGCATTGTAACCGAAGACGGGGATCATACCTGTGCCCTTTCCAAACATGCTGTGTCTGTTCCTACTCACACACCTTGCCATCTCCTCTCACAACCACCACAATGCACCTCCCTCCCGCCACTCGCTGTATACACATACCATGTATCCCTACGTATTATACCCACAGAGCAAACCTCGACCAACCTCTTCCTCCTTTGCTGCACTCTCCCCACACCTACATGACACTGTATCTCTACGTACAGATGCAACAAACCTCATGCCCATCACACACACCCCACAAATCCATTATAAACACATCTGTGCATTAAAGCATTACAGCTACGCATACTTATACACAGAAGCAACCGGCACTCTATAGACACAAAATATCATCCCCTATGTCTGCTACATGCATATAAAAAGTACAGATAATCCTTGCCACACCCATAGCATACATGCCTATAAAAACATCCCCATATTATGCCGCACCCAATATTCACTGTACGTACACACAGAGGCACAAGCCCATACCAGACAGCAGTGTACAAACACAACTAGATACATAGGATGCCATGTCATTTCCCTGCAAGCAATGTTAAATCTCTGCTACAATACAAACACAGACATAACCAAAGCCCAAATCATAGCAGATGCACACACACACACACACAAACGTGTTATATATTATGCTCATGACCTACTGTGCATCTTTTATACACACACATCCCAAGCCACACCCTGGCTTACCGCACACGCATAAACACGGATTACAGCACCCCATGCACCCACAGTGTGACACTGCCCTGCGCACCGACACACACGTTACCTTCCTCCGTACTCAGTACGGGGGGACGAGGCACCCCTGTCACGCCCCAGCCGTTTTACACACCCATACACGTTACCTCTCCCGTGCTACACAGCGGGACAGCACCCGCCTGCCACACCTGACCCGCTCTGCACACAGCCGGACTCCAACCATGGCTGCTCCGGCGCTACACGGGGAGGACACGCACCCGCCACACCTCACCACAGACACGCAGGCTGTGCCCGCCCTGCCTGTGCCTACAGCAGCCCCACCTGCTACAGACAGACACACACACACTCTCCTCACCGCTACAGCCGCGGACGACACAGCCCGCCCAGCACCACATCCGCACCGCCACTGTTCACGCACACCCGTACCCTGCCTACCCCGCCCGCCCAGCGCAGACGTTCCGCCTGGCCGGGCCGCCACTCTCCCTCCCTTCCTCCCCTCGGGCTGAGGGGCCCGGCGGTCGCCCTACACGTCCCCGCTAGAACTCCCTCCCCACGGCGGCGGCTCCACCCGCCCTATCATCACCTGCCCGTCCCACCCCGCCGCCGCTCCCCGTCCCGGACCCCAGGCGGCCGGGCCAGCCCCCGTAAAGCCCGGCGGCAGCGAAGGGGAGCGGCGGGTCCGCCGGCCGGGCCCCAGACTCACCATGGCAGAGGCTCCGCGGCGAGGCCGGTTGTCCTGGAGACGGGGAGCCCCGAAGAGGGCGCCAGGTGCAACGCCTGCGCGAGAGCGCCGCCGGAGCCGGGCCGGGCCGGGCCGCCGCCAACACCACGTGACCGGCACCGCCCCTGCGCGGTGGGAACGGGCCGCCCCGGCTCCGCCCCCTGGGCTGCGCGCCCCGCCCTGTGGCCTCAGGTGGCGCCGTGAGGGGCGGGGGGCGGTGTCATGGCGGCTGGCGGGGCGGGTGTTGGGGCTGGCCCGTTCGCAGCCCCTCAGCCCCGTGAGGGAGTTCCGAGCCTCCCGCTGCTTCCTCCCGGTGGAAGGGCATGGGAGCCCTCGCCACTCGGCTGTGGGGGTGTAGAGCAGGCTGTGCTCTCGCAGGTGAGGAGGGTCCGGTGCCGTCGCCAGGCTCTCCTGAAGGTGGTGTGGTTTGGGTCGGGCAGCAGCTGCCCGGTTTGCAGCCTGGCGTGCTGGCTGCTGGTATGTATGTCACATGTATGGTGACATGTTTAGTAAGCCGGAGGGCTTGCTGGGGGTGCTAACCTCCTAAATTGCTACGGGAAACGCCACAAAAGCATGTCTGTCAGAGAGGGAAGCGCTCTAAAGCCATGCATGCTCTCAGTGAGAGCACGGCTTGCGCCTGTGAACACCGCTGCCAGAGCCAAATACAGTATTGTTAATAGCACATCTGCTCAGCAGTCACAATACCACATGCAAAAACAAGGAGATGGGAGAAAAAATTATCCCAGCACGTTCTGTTTTCTGTTGATTCAGTCCTTCAGCTTTCTAAGAAACACAAGTGGCCACAGCAGAGTTTGCTCTTTGGGAAGGGCTGCATTCATTCCTGTAAGGAATGAAACATTCTGGTCTGATTAACAGTAAAAAAAAAAAAAAACAGTTTCTTACTCAAGTGTCCTTTCTGAGAACCTGCATGGAAATAGTTGGTACATGCACATACCATTTGTTGGCACATCTCTGAAGCTACCGTGCCATGCTCTCCGGGCTTCAGGGAACGACCCAGTTTGTACAGTTGGTCTGGTTTGTGTAGTAGGGAAGAAAGCCTCAGAAATGTGAAATATGTATAAACAATTTGGCCATGTTCAGCTGAATTGCAGGATGCCCGGACCAGCAGCTTCAATGTTCTATTGGCTCACACTTAGAAAAATTAAAACAAAAAATACGACATTTTTTTAGTCTAATGCAAATGTCTGGGCAGTGTTATAAAGATGACAGATTTTCCTATCCATACAGTAGAAATAAAGGAATTTAGGCAGCTAGAATCTTTTCAAGTTGCAGCAACCTGAAGATAAAATTGTTTTGCAAAAAGAGGGCACACTGCAAAATAAAACCAATGTTTGATTAAGAGACATTCAGGTGAACCTTTGCAGCAGAAAATTACTTTATATAAGAGCAAAGATTCAACCACATAAAGTCTCTGAACTTCAACAGAGTCACTGAAAGAATGGGTTGGCAATGCTTGACAATTATTATCTATGTGTGAGGGTTTGACAAGCCATGGCACCAGTCCTTTAAGTGCGTAGCTGGTTATCCTCACCCACTGGCGTAGCTCAGTAAGCACCTGAAACTCAGTAAGCAGAGAGCTGCTAGAGCTCATAACCAGCTCCAGAAGTACTCTAGCAGTACTTCTATGAGTACTGCTTCTGACATAGTACATTTGAAGTGTCTTCTCAGAGCATGCTTTCATTTGCCATGCAGAAGGATCTCTGCTCAGATGCTTTTAATTTAATTCTAGTTTAAGTAAGTGTTGAAAATTCTAGTTTAAGTAAGAAGTGTTGAAATTTCTGTTAGATTTACCCTTGTTTAGGAAAACTAGTTTGGTAACAGTTTGGAGAGTTGACATGTTCCTGACAAGGACACAGTACATATGTTCAACTGCTGTTGTGTGTATCTATCAACAGTACACAGATATAGACTAATTTTCCATGCAGCACAGACTTGTGGTAGCAGTTTGACCATGTATGGCTTCCCCAGTAGCTTAGTATATATATTTGGCTTAGAGCTGTGCTCAAAAAACTGAAGTCAAAATTAGAGGAATAAAAAGTCATTGTAGAAAGATTTGTGTGGTTGCAAATAAAACTTAGGTTCACAAATGGAGTGGCTTTTATTGCATGTCCTAATCTTCTGTCTGTGTCAAAATAGATGTCAATAAAACTTAACTGTTTAATACTTTCTTGAATTTGTTCCCATTTGTTGCATTCATGTGAAAACAGATTAGCATGACAGAAGCAGTGATGGAATAGGATACCCTTTACAAAGTGCAACAAAGTCCTTTGCTCGTACACTGTGCTGCTGTGCTTTTTGCTTTTTCCTCTTTCATTTACAGATATTTGTATGCCACTTACTAAAAGATAGAAATGTGAACTCCTACAGATCTTTTGCAAAGATTTTTGTCTGAGCTTTGTGTTTTGGGGTAAAGTATGGATATTTATTTGCATAAAAGTACCATAAAAGTTTTTTACTGGGTTTTTTTTTACATATTTGCATAGAAGTTTTTTACTGTTACACTCATATTACTGCTAAAGTTTAGTAGACCTACTTTGAGTTTAGATTAAGTGTGTGGTAGCATCCAACAATTCTGCAGTTTGAAAATGAAGTTTGTTAAACCTGTTCTACACTCTACATTGTGTCTGGGAATTTTCTAATAATATTACTTTGCAACTGTGAAATAAAAACATTTTAATGTAGTTAAGTTTTGGTCAGGTAAACTGAGAATTATTGCATCTGTGTTGTCTTAGGGGGTAAAAACCTGAGTGGAATTTTATTGGCTAAAAGCAGAAGAGAAGATTAATACTAGAATTTTACATGGAGAATAAAAATGGTTGTGGTCAAATGTCTTGGCAGCATTTCTGCTTTCTCTAAACTTAGAATACATGCTGTTGCTTTAACTGAGCAGATATTTCATGCCTCTGCCATTTCCATTATCATATATTTTCTTATCATGTATTTCTTAAATATAAAAAATGTGTTTGATCCTTTGAAAATGTAAACATTGTGAAACACTGGACTTTGATTTAACTTAAACGCAGCGATTCTTCTCATCTGGCTCAACAACAAAAGGCTGGAGCACAGTAGGGAACCTGGACAGAAAAATCATAGATATCTATTTTTTATAGCCTTCTGGTTCCTTTAGACTCATTGCTCGCTTCAGTGATGGTTCCTTCCCAAATTATCACTTTGAACCAGACGCCTGAGGCTTCTGATTTATCTGTATTCAGTTGTTTTAGTGCATAATTTTGGACACAGCTGAATTTAAGGCATCTAAATTAGCTTAAATTAGAAGAACAGATTCCCTTAGTACTGACCTATGAGAAGTTAAGAATCTACCTGTTCCATATCGACTGCATATGGAACCTGAAATTAGATGCCTTAAGATGTAAACACAGTTATATGTACCAAGTGAAACATAAATATTAATGTTATAAGGATGTTCTCTGGTGCTCAGTGCAAGATCTTGGGGAAAATTTCAATTTTCATGGACTCTTCAGAAGACACATTTCCACTGAAGACCTCAGTGTACTTCTATCACTGGCATGGTTAGCTCTCAAATGACTTAATGAAGCATTTTGTTCCCAAATGCCCAGGGACACTTCATGTTTCTATTCTAAATCCTAGTAAACTGAAGCATGGAGACAGTATGGCACATGTTCAACGGCTGGTCAGAGGCAGTGTTAGAACTAAAAAGCAGGAGTTACAGAACATGGTATACACTTGGAATGCAAACCATGGGTTGCCTGAATGTCCTTCCAAAATTAAATGAATATTTGCAACCTAAACTCTACTCCTAATCCTACAGACTCCCATTCTTAGGTAAAGTGCTTGCTACTTTGATTTCACTATTAATGGTAGCACGCACTGCTTTGGATAGCAAGTGTTTGCAGATGAATTGCTAAATTGCTTTCTATGGAATAAAAATGAGCACAATAATTTTAATGGAGGTTGAAACAACTGCTAAACCTATTATTAATGGTTGATTGGAAATGCTGTAACATATCCAGAAAAATGTGCAATAACATTCAAAAGCATGCAAAAACAAGGCCAAGACCATATTTCTAAAGAATTTCCATAATCTCTGCATTTTTATGTAGGAAATATATTTAAAATATGGAATACATGAGATCTAAAAACAACTATCAGTTTGGTTTGGTGACAAAATCATAATGGCAGCCCTTCAACGCTCTGTTGTAATAAGCACTTTAGTGAAAAGAATAATAGATTTTGAGTGAATCGTACCTATTTCAGATTGGATATGTTATAAAGACAATATATGGATCCATGCAGAACATATTTTTGTGTCTTTTCATTATCAAATAAATAAAGGCACATCAGAAAAAAATCCGTAACTTTAACAGTTTCTTTCCTTGACAGTCACAGAACTAAATTAATCTCCACTGTAGTTCTGCTGACATCAGTGAAATTAGTGCAAGAATTCATACTGTGAATTTCACTTAAGTTTTTTTCTTTTAATTATACTTTATATGGAAAATAGAAACAGCCAAGAAATTCCAAGGGACTTCTAGAAGTTATCAGGGAAATGCTGTATGCTTTCATAGAGATTATCCATCACAATATATACTACTTTGGTACCTGTATTATGATGCTGTTTTAATTTTCTGGAGGACAAGCTCTTTGCAGGAAGGAAGATTTGTCAGAATTAAAAGTATACACTCAGTGTACCTCAAATAGAGCAAGTCTTTCAAGGGTACAGAGTGAGACAATTACTTTAGTCTAGGGGCAAGGTCCCTATTTTATTAAGTCCATTGGAAAGATGACACTGACATCAGTGGGTCAAGCTTTGGCATGGCTTAAGATTTCCTCAGAAGTCCATGAATGCTCAGTACTAAGCAGTATAAAAGCTTGTACCTTGTGAATGGGGAGGCCCTGATGCAGACATCAGACCAGATGCTGCTCTTGGTCCTATCACTTGGACCATATGGCTGTAAGACTGCCTTCTCCCATGTCAGAAGGTAGACAGAAGTCCTCCAGGTTATTCTTTGAAGAGCCTGAACATCACCTGCCACTAGGGGAAGCGGATTTACAAGTGGCATCCATGGACATGGATTTTCGGTGTCTCACAGGTAGTCAATTCAAGTATAACATCTCCTTTCTTATGTCAATGTATTATTAAAGATCACTTGCTGGAAGTGCCTTACCTCTTATATTGTTCATCTACAGGAATATTACCAGCTCTTGTGCATTTTCCTGCCCATGACAGGAGGACTGGAACTAGATGATCTTCAAAGTCCCTTCCAACCCAAACCATTCTCTGATTCGATGATTTTTTGCATCCATTGTGTATGTCTTCTGCAGCAGGATGGCCTTACATGTTTTCTCTCCCTGTCAGTCATAGTCTGGCTAACACTGTAGGCAGAAAACAGTCAGGAAATGAGCAGGCTTAGGATCTCTGAAACTACTGGGAGAAAAGTCAGAGTTTGGAGAAGAGTGAGGATGGATGAAAAACAAATGTTACACAGAGGAGTGGTGACAGCTGGATGAAGCAAGTTTCAAGCATAAAGAGTTATTGTTTAAAATGTGACATTGATGCTAAGCTATTACTACCAATAATACATACTGTGACTTTATGTAGAGGTTATCTACGCTTCCAATTCTGTTCTGAGAAAAAGATTCAATCCTGAAGTGATGGCAATCAACATAATCTTACGCAAGGAAGGTAAGCCAATTAAATTACTTTGCTTGCAGATACTCCTTTTAGAACGTTCTGCAGCATTACCCCTTGCTGATGGGTTTTCTCCGATTTTACATGGTTGCACTGAGGTTATCCATGGTCATCCTGCTGGTGTATTCCTGGCATTCACTGACTACTGCAGCACTGTGGGGTTGATGTATGGATTTGAGAGATAGGATGCTGGAAACAAAAACATCAAATGGAAATAGCAGAAGCCTCTATATTTCTCAAGTCAGCCCCGTAGAGCTCAACAGTCAGGAAGGTGGCCATGATTTTAGACTAGCCTTAACATCTTTCAGGCTGCAACCCAGAATTCATCTGAGTGCAGAACGTCAGAAAGGGTTAAACCCAACACAAAAGAGGTAACTGAAGCTGCCTTTTCCAGCAGATGTTTTTCTGAACAGTACACATAATGATTTAGAATTACAGAACCACAGAATAATTCAGCTTGGAGGGGATCTCGGGCAGTCATCCTGTCTGACTTGCTGCTCAGAGTAGAATTGGCTCTGAGATTAGAGCAGGTGGCTCAGGGCTTTAGCCAGTTTGATCTTGAAGACATCCAAGAATGGAGATGGCACAGTCTTTCTGGGCAACATATTCCACTGCCTGATTATCCTAATAGAGGATAAAGAGAAAAAAGTTTTCCTAATATCCAGTAAAAACATATCGTGCCTGTTGTTTCTTGTCCTTCCATCATGAACCACTGTCTGAAAAGCCTAGCTCCATCTTCTCAGCAGCCTCCCAAGAGGCACTGGCAGGCTTCTGTTAGGTTCACCCAGAGTCTTCTCTTCTTCAGGCTGACAAGCTGTGGTCCCTCAGCCTCTCTCCACAGGCCTCCCTAACCATCTTGGTGGCCCTTCACCAAGCTCACTCCAGTTTAGCGTGTACTGGGATCCAAAACTATGCAGTATTCCAGATCTGGTCTAATGAGTAGAGTAGAGGGAGAGAGTAACTTCTCTGAACTACTGGTTGTGTTACTGTTAATACAACCCAGGATGCAGTTAGCTACTGTTGCTGCCAGGGCAGATGCTCTTTGCTGCTGGCTAATGTTTTGGCTTGCTGACCCCCAGGACCATCGGAGTCCCTTCCAGAGAGCTGTGCCCCAGAGAAGGGAAATGCCACTTTGTTCTGGCTTAACCTCTTCTATTGACATGGTCCTGGAGCCTGCAGGTTCCAGCAGTCTTGCAGATGAAGGAGACAAAGAGGGTTTCTTCCCACAGAGGGTAGGGTAGTCTAGGGCTGCACTTACCACCAGATGAGCTGCAGCCTGTGAGTAATGGATGCAGTAAGTACATACTTTGGATGTGTCTGGGCTACAAACAAGGTGTTTGTGTTCCCTTTGTAATGAATGGAGGTAGGCTCCTTGCTCAGTGAGGCCAGATTGAGGCAGTGACTTAATTTCCATCAGCAATCACTTTGCTCCCATCATTTGCTCTTGCTCAGCTGAGGAAAAGAGAATCTTAATTTCACACCCTCATGGAATCTGAAATTGCTACCAAACAAACGTTACCAGCTCCAGTTGCTTTATCAATCTCTACTTTTATAGATATATTTTTGTCTTTGCTTGGTTTTTTACCCTTTCTAGATGAAAATGACACTTGACAGCAAGAATGACCACTGCATGCTACAGAAATGAATGAGAAAATTATGTTGAGAAGCAAGGCACTTGTGTGAGCATATCTGTAGAGAATAAGGCTTCATGTGGGTGGAATGTGCCTGTTGCAAAGGTTCTGTGGTAAAATTTACTGGAGCGTAACACTGGGGGTTTGAAAGACACAGATAAGCCAAACCAAGCAAGTATTTGCACTGTTTAGAAAGGCATTTTCAACACGGGGTGGTAAACCAACCTCATTTCCAAGCAATCCAATTCTCCAGGCGCTGTGTAGATCAGCAGGAAATTAAAGCACATACTCAGAGGAAGGCCAGAAGAGAAACTAGTACAGTTTGACAGACAACACAGCACAGGACTAGGATCTTGACAGGAGGTGACGAAGGAGCAAAAGCTGGAAGAAAGTCAATGTAATTAAAAGATCAGAGAAATAAAAGCAGTGCAATTGCCTTTAGATCCCATATTAAAATTTCTCACCTCCTAAAACCGTATTTTTCAGTAATATTGCACTGAAACCAGTAAGTTACTGGGGTAATAAAATAATTTTTCCTTTATTCAGGTTATTTCCTGACAAAAATAAGGTGGTTTCTGTCAATTTTGTAGCAACCAAAGAGTAAGTCAGCTCTGGACTGGCACTTAACCTTGTCTGATGTCAGGTTGTGTCACAATTCAGCTCAAAACAAGCGTGGTCAGAATCAGATGTAACTGTAATATATTTAATTGAATTTCACCAATTTAGGTGGACACCATTTGGAATAATGTATTGGCATTACAGCAGCTGTTTAATTGCAGTGTTATTAAATTCTGTGGTCATTCAGTATACCACAGCTTTATACCACACATTCATATTCTCAGAGATACCATTAAATTTAACAGTTAATTTCCCTGTAGTTTGAAATAGTGCAGACAGTCCAAACTTCTGCTGCAAATTACACATGGATTTACCTAAACTTGTCATTCAAAAACCTCTTTAAACATCTACAAACCCAACAGTTATATCCAGTCTGTGCCCGGTCTGGGGGCACGTGTATTTGCCCACAAGATTGAGTGGTAGCACCTGTACATGAACATTTACACTGGAAGCTTTAAAACAGGAGAAGCTGCAAAGATGTTGAGACCTCTGAACTCTGGAAACAAGGCTGGTAGGTAGCTGAGTCAGTACTGACTTGTGAGTCAACCCTCTGGCTCCTCCTGCATGTTTGGTTTTTGGTTTATCATTGGTGTTTCAATAGCCGTGAATTGTAGTTAATTCCAAACTGCAACCCAACATCCATGCACACAAAGAGAGTTTATTTTGCAATGGTAAATAAATAAGGTGAGCAGTTACTTCACACTGGTAATTATGTAGCAAAGTAAGCCTAGGAAGAGAAAATACTGACTTCCTAGCACCAGTATTTTCTTTCTCTCTTTCACTCTTTCTAATCTCCCAAATGATTTTTCAATGACACAGCTTACGTGCATGTAGTGCTTTTCATCCAGAACAATGCCAAAGTGCCATACAGGCTCTGTATTGTATTACTGAAGCTTCACAACACATGCATTTCTCTGTATTAGCCCTCTGTAGAAAAAAAAAGGACCCTGTGTACATGACAAAATACATCAAGAAGATGAAAGCATGCATATTCACATATAACCTGTTAGATCAAGATGGAAGATTAAGGTAAAACCTCCAATATTGCCTGTATCAATTTTCCTTTTAATAGTTCAAGTATTTTAATGGCATATTAGTTAAGGTTTCATGATCTGTAGAATAATTAGTAGATATTCCAGGCTTCTTTATGTTATGGGAGAGAATGAAGCAGGAAACATATAATTTACTATAAAAAAAACCCTGAAAAATGTATTTCTGAATTTAATCTCACCACATAAACAGAGTTTTAATTTCCATTTCACTTGTTTGTTTTTGATAAATAGATGTCTGCAACTCTCCTCCTTGTTCTTTAACAGGGGGAAAAAATCAGAGATTTTTCTCAATTGTTTTGCAAGTCTAACTATTACTGAATCCTGTTTGGTTTGCATTTAACATCCAAAACATTATAGTAACAGGTACTTTGCAGGATTTTAAAAGCATATGGTTTTACATATAGGTAAGGCTTGCATTTTAAATGTTACCTATATTTTCTCATGATTAGTTATGAACTTTGCCCTCGGTAAGTCCTCTGGGATATAAACCAGCTGAACTTTGCAGCTATTTATTGTCTCTAGGGGGTTTAAACAACAATTCTGTGTAATAGTCTCTCAGTTTGAGGGAGTTTCAGTTCTAACTTTGACCTTAGCATTTCAGAAAGGTCTAAGCCAGGTTGATTATCCGTCTCCATAATTACAGTATTAAAAATGCAGCTCTATATTCTTGTAATTACATGAAACTCTTCCTCCTTTGCCTAAATCTTAAATAGCAGAGCTTTTTGTAGGAACTTTGCTTTGGTAGGCATCACTGAATAGACTTACCTTTTCCAAAACTGTGGGACCTTGAAGTGTAGTGTCTCTGCACCTTCTGTTTCAGCATACAACAACAAAAATGGTGCATGTTTTATCTCATTTTCCTCTTTGGAAGGATGTCTGAGCTCTGTGTCTGTGCATCACGTCTGATAGTTCTTGCATACCTCTTGTGTCTCTCTGTGCGCCATTGTGTGCCCGTGTGCATCAGTCATTGCACAAATAACACATCTCCACACGCTCACTGAGAAACATCATAGATTTAAACAGGATCTTTACAACAGCCCTATCGTGCTGGAATGAATTTTCCCGGCAATGTGCATTGCTAGGCAAAACTCTGCACTCCTTATCCATAGTGGTAGCTCTACTGACACAAATACAAGGTCAGGCATTCAGCATTGTTTCCTCCTCCCCTGTGAGCAGAAGCAGTCAGTGGTATACAATTGAATTCCCTGTCACAAATGTGACAGAAGTGGACCTCCTGTAACAATCTCTGCCTCGTGGTTTTGGTTATTTGCTCTAAATTCTCTTGATCTTTGTAAAGGTAAGAAGGTGCTCTACCAGGACACAATGGTAGCCATCACCGTCGTCCTGCTTTGCGGTTTGCCTGGAAATTACTTGCAGTTTAGGAAAGCTTTCCTTTTAATTTAGTGCATATGTGAAATAAATTATACTATGGAACGGTGCTGTCAAATATTTATTTAGTATCTCAGTACTTGGACGCGCTTGCCAATCAGATAAAATTAGTTTTGAATTCTTTGATACTGACATCATTTTCCTAACTTACAAATTCACTCTCAGACACAGAAGTAACGAATGTTTGCATTGGCCTGCTGTGAATAGCAGCGATGTTTAGGAATTTTAATGTACACTTTAGTGTTTTCATACTGTCAGTGTGAATCAGTGCTTACTTTTAGCTAGAGACAGCTTTGTCCTTAAACTACTTCTTGTGTTTTCCTATTTTCTAATTCAACCTGAGTGTTAACGTTGGCTCCTTTTAGATGATTTGCATAGAGTTTCAAAGGCATAGGATTTCCCAGGACACTACTAAGCAGCAACAGTGGCTGCAAAGCCAAGTGTATATTGCTGGGTCAACAAGATTGGCTTTTAACAATCAAACAGAAAACATAATTGAGAATAATGACTAGTATTTTGAGAAATGTTTTACTGTATGCGTTACTGTGCCAACATCTGTCTACATAATCCTGATTATTATCGCTCATAAAAATAGCATATGAACTTGTGAAGTTTATGAAAATAAGGGCTGCTCTAAAACGGGCTGAAGTCAATGAGACTAGTTTAAAACCAGCTTTTCTTCTCTGATATTTGCTTCATACAGTATGATAAGAAGTGTTGTGCTTTAAGCACTTAGCTGAAAATTTCGTACACAGTTAACCCTGTAGTATACAGAAGTAGCATCTTAACTGGACTCATTTGGTATTGCTAGAGGTTGATCAAAATCCAAAAACTAAGCACAAACAAACATACGGGTTTGCTGAATTTGCTTGCTGAAGTGTAGTAAATCCAAAAAGCATATAGAATCATAGAATGATTAGGGTTGGAAAAGACCTTAAGATCATCCAGTTCCAACCCCCTGCCATGGGCAGGGACACCTCACACTAAACCTAGTCACCCAAGGCTCTGTCCAGCCTGGTCTTGAACACTGCCAGGGATGGAGCATTCACAACTTCCCTGGGCAACCCATTC
>JBCJKH010046579.1:7767-21966 GCA_039877255.1 Loriculus beryllinus | reverse complement strand
CCTGGTCTTGAACACTGCCAGGGATGGAGCATTCACAACTTCCCTGGGCAACCCATTCCAGTGCCTCACCACCCTCACCGTAAAGAATTTCTTCTTTATATCCAATCTAAACTTCCCTGTTTAAGTTTTAACTTGTTACCCCTTGTCCCTACTGAAGAGTCCCTCCCTAGCATCCTTATAGGCCCCCTTCAGATACTGTTAATTAAGAACTGAGCATTTTATCACTGTCAATTTTCAGTCAGATAACAGAGCATATTTGAATCATTTGTGCTTGGCCAACGTGAAAAAAAGAAAACCGTGCATGAAATTGGTGGGGAGCAACTCATTTTGAGTCCCCAGTTTTTCACGTCTCTGGTTGGATTTTGTTCCTTAAAGTCTTGTCTGTGTGGCTGCCTTACTGATGCCTACATCACTAGTGAGGGATCACCAAAGTTCTTGGGAGTACTGGTGGGAATGTTGCTGAAGCCATTAGTGTCCAACAAGAGAAACACAGAAAGGTGAGAATGCTTCTGTGTGTCTGTCAGGAGAAAAAAAATTGCTCTGTATGTATGCTGACTGCCAAGGGTAAATCTTGAAGAATTAGGTTAGTTGGGCAGTCAGAGGGGGAAAAGGTTACTTTCTTAAGCATTATAATATTATAGGAAGTGGCATCACAACAAAACTGTAACGCTAGTGGCTATTTTACTCTTCACTGATCAAAAGCCCCAACTGTGCTTTGATGAGGACTGCTTCTGTTTCACTGAGCCACACCAGCTTTTTACTAGAAGTTACAATGGAAGCAGCAATTGGATATAACCATATACAGTTTAACCTGGTAATATCAAGTTCTGCCTCTGTGAGACCATTTACATCTGCAGTCATACAGAACAGCCTGTTAGGGGATTATTTAAGAGCAGAGTGAGCTCAGGCTGAAGAAATCTCAAAGGGTACTTTTGTACTCAGAATCCCTCAATCATAACCAAGTACACAGCTTCTCTATTTTTCACATCACGTTATGCACAACCAGCCCATACAGAGTATCACTTCCACCATTTACATTGAAGAAGGCCAAGAAGACAAGGCTGAGGAACTGAGGACCTGAAATTGTGGTGTGTGGATAGACGGCAGAGCTTTTTCTTGTGGTTCATTGAATAAAATGGTTTAGAACTATAATGTGGTAGATTAAGCCACAGGTACGGGAAAGGAATGGGGTCTGCAAGTAGACATTTTCCTTACAAAGTGGTCTACTGACTGAAAATCTGGAGCACCATCAGAGTTCAACTAATTGAGCCAGACAGCTTGTTAGACTGTCTTATAAAAGCTGGATGTCTGGCTAGATAGCTTTTGGCACTTTGAATAATGGAAAGGCAGATTTATGAACTGGACAAATGAGCATTACAGTCAGGAATTTTTCAAACAGTTTGGCTGTATCTGAGACCCTCTGACTTTCAAAAAGATGCTGCTTCAAAAGCCAGCTTCTGCCAGCAACTGAATGCACCATTCAGCCTCAGATACTGTTGCTGATTTTAAGCACCTTATCTTCCTGTGCATTTAACCTAAAGAGGGTAAGTTTAGAGTCCATTTTATCCCTGTTT
This sequence comes from Loriculus beryllinus, assembly GCA_039877255.1. Lineage (NCBI taxonomy): Eukaryota > Metazoa > Chordata > Aves > Psittaciformes > Psittacidae > Loriculus > Loriculus beryllinus. The sequence continues at coordinate 20,392 of JBCJKH010046579.1, read as the reverse complement.
GACCAGTAACAGGAAAGCTTCAAAACAAGAAGGTTCAGGAGGGGGATAGGTGTGCCTGCACACAGAGGAGGAACAGGGTGATGTTAACATGCAGAAAGAGCTTGATGCACTTCTGCAAAGGTTAACCTGAATCTATGTTCTCCTAGTATTGCTGAGGCTTCAGAAACATTCAGCTTCCTCACAACATACATACATTCATAGCGGGCATGCATCGCTATGATACACCCATAAATCCCTCGTGTTAGGCTCAGTTTGGACAGGGATTGCTGAATCCTTTCCATGGCTTACTCTCAGGAATTAAGCCCTAACTCACCGTATCCTGAACTACACTGTTGATTAGTCTCCATATCCTCGCCACCAGCAAACAGCCAACAGCAGCACTGCCAAGGTTTCTGCACTTGTTTCTGCCTCTTCTGTGTTGAACGTCATTCCAGTTCAGATCCATCAAAATATCCAGCAGAAAATGAAACACTGTGGGCAGAAGAATACACAAATCAGAATTTCTTGGAAAAACCCAGTCTCTGTAATTGTAAATAGCTGGTTTTCTTCATTGTATGCTATTTCCTGTATGGATTTCACTATTTCTGATTTCTGAGCTCTAGATCAGCTTAGAGTGGAATGGATGGATTCATACCTGAAAATGACTGAAAAATCAGGTAGAAGCTGCACAGAGAGGAGCATGTTGTGTGTTTTCCAGCATGTTAATCAGACAAAAAATACCATGACACCTACCCAGTGTGCCAGACACCTCAGCTGCACAAACAGAAACAACTAAGAACAGGGAACACTTGCAACTTGTGTTATTTTTTGATGCCGCTGCTCCCTCTCCTAACAAAACAATATAGAAGATGAGAGTTAAACACATTTTGTACATCACAATTTGGAGAAGTTTCTCATTTAAGCTAGGCCATTTCTGAGACATTGTTAAGGCTGTTAAAAGCAAATCAAAGCAAATTGGAGGAAACTAAATCCCCTTCAGATCCAGGAGGAAGATAGTGTTTGGCTTAGCATGTACCCTTCTCACCCTCAGGAACCTGAGAAAAAATCAAGTTCTCCACTTGTCTGCATTGTCACAGAACCACTCATTTTTGCCATCATTTGCTATCTGTGGCCACATGAGGACACGTGCCCTAGAAATGAGGCGGAAGAGCGTGTTGGTCTGAGCCAAAATCAGCACCCATCCTCATTTAGGAATCGAGAAGGGAAGAAGTACAGCACTTCCCAAATTCCTCTATTCCTTGTTTCAGTCATTGCTTCTTCTTTTCACAGTTTTCAGGGTGCACACTGCTGGTTTGCTAGTTGTAGGTGATGGGTTTCAACAGGCAGTCTTTAGAAATCCTGTGCTAATAAATAGGTAAGAGCAGAAGAGAAAGCAAACATATGGAGGAAGCTCAGACTGAGTTTTGGCAAATCCTACACTTGATCTGTGTTGCAGTGTTGCCAGTGCTAAGTATTCCAAACTCATATATGATGAGAGTGGCTTAAAAATAATCAATTTGGAGTTCCTTTTTATTTGCCTTCTGGCTTAAAAAGAATCAATCTGAGGTTCCTTTTATTTGCCTTTGGTTTCCGAGCCTTCAGGGTATGCTCAGATAATGTTTTCTCAGAAACCACGTGTGCTAGAAAACTGCTCCTTTCCAACTAAAAATTGCTATTTCTCAAGTCAAGCTCCAGCCCTATGCTAAGGCTCCATGTAACAAACAGCATCAGATGTGCAATAACTCACTGGAGTCACAATCCTTCATCTTGTTCCCTTCATCTTTGGTTTTAATTTTCATAGACAGAAGTAAGAAAGTGAACAAATTAATATGAATAAAACATAAGAAGTTTTTAGTTAGGAGTTAGGGTAGGAGGGGCAGCAACTTAACAGATGAAATAGAAAACAAAGGAAAACAAAGGTGGAAAGAGATGAAGTGGGAGGCTGGCAGTGTTCACAGACATAGCAAAAGAAAGAGAGAAAGCAAAGCAAACAAAGAGGAAACATCATCCTGCCTATGCCTACCCTTTTAGTGCAGCAGCTGCTCTGGGGCTCTGGAAGCTATCAGCACCATAAATAGCTCTGTATCTGTAATTAATGATTTGAAGCTGTGCCAGTATTTAACCAAGGATTAGCTCTGCTTAACCAAATGGTCAGCAGCATGTGGACCTTTGGAGACTAGGTGTTCTCAAGCTTTGAAATGCTGCACGCTCATGTTGTTCTGCATATATGTGTCTTCTGGAGGGCAAAGTTAACCTGAAATTCAGAGATCTCTGAGTGTTGGGTTGGAGGAACACTCTTTAAGTTCTTAGGTCTGAAATGAAACCTGCAAGATTTGTTTCCTTTAGCAGGTATGTATCTCTGCTGAGGGCTGTCACTGTCTACTCTTCTATAGCCTGACTATATGTGGTGTCTGGCTTTCAGAAGGCTTGAAGGAGTAGTTCAGCAAAACACACTGAATTCTGGCTATTTCTTCAAAGTAGAAAGTTCTCCTTTTTAGAATTTCTTCCTGTTTTATCCCTCTATATTTTTTGCTAGTGTGTCTCTTGTGGCATTCCTATCCCTATTATTTGATGTGGAATTGTCTTTTCATTATTCATTATTTTGTTAGACTTCTAGATGTTTTTGTCTCTGCTCCCAAAATCCCAAGTTGTCCTACTCAATGTACACTGAACTGCCTCCCATCTCCTTTTAAATCTGTCAGTGAATTTGCAAGATTTCTGGCTATAGCATTCATCTACTCTTTCTTACAGCTTTTGAAATAGATGCATCATGTTTAGTTCCCTGTTTAGCGACTCTATGCATCCTGTGTCCCTACGGAACAAAGAGCTGTCAGTAAGTTATGTACATAGGTCAGGAGGCTGGATTTACCTCTGCTATACTTAGTTGGTGAGTCATATTTAATCTAGGGTAAACATCAGGAATTTTTATCCCCCAGATTTCAAATGCAAAGCCCAAAATAAAAGGTTTCTTGTACACTCTACCTGGGTGAAAGGATTCTCACTGAGGGCTGAACAAGAAACCAGAGAACTCTATGGAGAACCATAGAAGCAGCAATATTGTGACTTGGATGGAAAGCTAAGAATGTTCTTCTGGTACAACCCTTACTAATAAAGAATGTTGAAACACTAAGGTAATAAATTCCTCTCTATTGCATTCAGAGGCACAGATCTCATGCATTCATGTCTCCTTCCTGAAGACTCCTTGTCTTATTAGTAAGTATATGCTTCACAAGGGAAACAAACAAACTGAAAGACACCACAAAAAACCCCAGTCAGATAAAAAGAAAAGATGGATTGGTAAATACTCTATAATCATAGACTGAAACAGAAAGAGCAGGTCTTATTTTAGGCACTGTCCATTGGTCAGTAATACATTGCTGATTTCAAATCACCTTGTAATAAAGTAGCTCGGTTAGCAGTGCCTCAGCTACTGAAATCAGATAATATTTATTGTACTATTAAATACTGGTTTATTTATTCAAATCTTGTATCAGTTAGCTTCAAAAATGACCTTCCTATTCCATAACTTTTTTCTTTGCAAATACTGAGCTTTAACTCTAGCCTCGTTTCATGCTTTAGAGCAACATTATTAGACATTTACTGAAACACACCACATGCTCGTAAGATGCACAGAAGAAAGTTCTCCAACTGGGAAGCTTTAGCTACAAATCTAATTGTGGAGGTACCAGCATATGATGAGGTCTGCAACGTTAGATCTGTGCCTGGAAATCACATATTGCCAGGTCCTGAGCTGCAGAAATAAAGGAGCAGGGAAAATGCTTCTCTTTTGCTCTCTCCCTGCCTCTGTCTCATAGACCCACACAAGCACACCCATGTGTGCGTGTGCATGCACGCATGCACGTACACACAAAAAGCTGCTGTTCTGGTTCGGTTCTACCAGCCTCTTTGTGCAGTTACAAAGTGCAGATGTTCTGAACTCCAGGGCACAGTTTGATTTCATTTGCAAATGAAATATACAATTTATATATTCAAAATAAAATGAGTCATCTCCTCAATAGCAATATTCAACCCCTGGACTGGCCCAGGCATCCAGAGTTACTACAGATTTAATTATAGAGCTAAAATGATCAATTCTTTGAGGACACACAGTGTTGGTTTTTCTATTCCCAAATGAGGGAGAATACTTCTTTTCTTTTCTGAATAAATATTTTAATATAAAAATATCCTGGCTACTTCCACTGCTAAAAGTGTGTGTTTTTATGTCAGTTTAAAATTAACGTAACCACACACATGTATTTTTTAGCCAATAATAGCCCACTACTATTTCTGTTGTGAGCAATAAAACATGATGGTTGCAATGTCCGTAGCCTTACATTTGTGGATACACCAATTACAATACTTCACATTATTAAACTCAGACGTGTTTGCAAGAGCTGACCAGTTCAAGGGGCTGACTCACAGACTGTTCAGCTCAGACTTTAAAACCAGTTACACAAGTTATGTTGTTGCCCAACCTCCGTTGCCACTATGGCTTGTAGGGCACACTTTAACAGCTGTTTAAGTGTTAATCAGCCCCTGACAACTGGGCTTACTGTAAGAGTGGAACTTTAGATGTTGTGGATGGTCTCTGGCCAGTGATTATGGTTTGAATATTGTGTATCCACTTTCCCTGACACAAACCGGAGCGTTGCATTGAGAGGGAGAAGATGCAAGATGGTGTTCCCAAAGTGTAACCTGGTCACTGTAAAACTGGTGGAAGGTAGGTCTGCTGTTGTAAGTTACTTAGGTATTTGATCGTCTTTGTAACAACATTCTCAGTGTCATCATACAGCCCAACACAACTGCCCCTGCTCATACCATCACCTTGCACAGCACCCTGACATTGGGTTTGAGTCAGCTACACTTTTCTTGGCCCTGTGTCTGTCCAGCAAATCTGGCTCTACTTCAACCTTCTTCCTGCTACAAAAGCTGACTGTCTGCATAAGTCTCACAAGCTAAAGAGTTGGAGAGAAGATGCAGGAGAAGAGATTGAGAAAAAACTGACAAAAAGATGAGAAGCCACAGTGGGCAGGGATGTGGGGAGGGACTGAGAAAACAGGAATTAGCTGCCCCAGGGAAAGACCTGAAGAGCTTGATCTTTTTCTTCTATTCTCCTCTTCATGCATCAGTGTCCCAGACTCCCACAGTGGTTTGGTACCATTTGCATCCACATTAGCTTTTCCAATCTACTCTCTGTCATGCTAATTCCTCAAGAATCTTTGACTAAAACCCTAGCACATCACTCAGCAGCTTTCACAGTTGAACCTCTTTCACACCTCTCTCCAAGGTATGCAGGTACTTGAGAAGAGTGGAACTGAGCATCTTGGAGCTAAGATGACAAGCATGCCATTACTAAGGTCACTCTAACTTTTTAGTAAGACAATAGAGCATATGAGAAAGGCAAACACTGAAGAAGCTTTGTCTTTCTAGTCACAGATGCTCATTCATACCTGGGAAGGAAATATTCTTCCACAATCCCCGTTTTCCCTTCCTTCAGTTAGCACACTTACCTTTCACAGCTGGATCTCTTTCATACCTCTCTGCAAGATATGCAGGTATCTGAGGAGAGTGGAACTGAGCATCTTGCTCCCAGGTGCTGATTTTGGTGTATCATGTCTGTTTACTGTGACTGCCTGCCATAAAAACCTTTCGCTTCAGCAGAGCCCTGTGCTCTGTTTGGCTCAGGCTTTGTTCCACCTTGACCTTGAACTACAGGCACTGAAATAAAGGACTTCCTCAGTTGTGATTTGCTCTTGGTCACATCCCCAGCAGCTGAGAACCTGTGGAGTGGATCAGAGCCACATAAGCATGCAATACCCTAACTTCAGTTGACCCAGTTGGTATTGTGAAATGCTGGGGTTTAGGTGGGCTGTATTTCAGAGCATGTGCATGAAAATGTCAGGCGAATTGAGTCAATATGTAGATTTTTGGCCGTTTAGCAACTGACCACTCAGCTTTTAAACACCAGCTGGGCTTTATCCAAAGCCATGGGTCTGTAACACAGCATCCAGTTGTGTCGTATGCAGCACTAGAGGGCAGAGCTAACAGCTAATGAGAAATTAAGGGTGCCTTAGGGACTAGGGAACATTCATTATAATGGAGTTAAACAAACTTTTAGGAGGCTGAGACACAAAAGTCAAAATATGAGGTGACTGGTAAAATAAATGACACATTAATAGCGATGCTGGAAGCATGACAAACATTACAGACATGGCCTTGTGTATTTCCCACAGCCGTGCTTGGGAGCATTTGCAGCTCTGAGAGATGCTACTTCTAGCTTTCTGCACACCTCCTTCTCCTGTATTCACAAGGTTCTGTTTGTAAAAGGGAGAACTAGACCTGTGCCTTTGGAAAGCAAAGCTGAGCTGCTGGAGCTTATGAATTCGCTGGAGCCAAACTCTTCCTGCCATGGGTGCTCTGGCCCTGTAGTATTCCTGGGTCTCTGTGCAGTGGGACTCATGGGTGTCTGGAGGGACTGAAGATGGGAGTGGATAGAGAAGGTCTTGGGATCTGTGACAAATGCTGGAGTTCAGCTGTTGTTTGTTGGCCCATGTTGACTCTGTGTGTCCAGTGAAGTATATCTCAGAGGAATGCCTACAGTGTGGCACGGCACTGATGCAGGTATGGGTGTTTGTGTGGAAACTGCTTCAGAGGAGGTTCCAAGCATCAGTGAGATCCCTAGAAAGGGACCATCTTTCCTGTGGTTGGTTCCCAGGGAGAAGATGAGTCACAGCCCCAGCCTGAGGCAGACAGTAGGTACCAAGTAGATGCAGGTAACCTTGAATTTAACTGCTCTCTCATCTAACTGATGACCATGGCTGGTGAAGGTTAGAGGGTGTGAGAAAAGGAGGGTGAAACTGGAACGAGAGTGGCTTGTCTGAAGGCTGAAGGTGGGAATCAAGGCAAGGTATTGGATTCTGTCCCTACCCAGACTTTTACAGATGCCCACAGTGACCAAAGAGAAACCCTATCGCAAAACTGGAGCACTTTTTTATGCTGCTACATAATTTTCACCCATTAAACTGCTGCAAGCTTGCAGGAAAAGAAGAAAGGAAAAGTTATTGCTTTCCCTGTGGTCAGATACCACCGACCAAAGCCAGGCAGACATTTGGTCTACCTCTGTTGGTCAGGAAAAAGAACGGAGTTAATTTTGTGCATCAGTCATACTGTGGCTGCTGTTGCATGGCCAGCCACCTTCATGCTTATCCTGAGACTACTCCGTCTGCAAGAAATGAAGTGTGATTTTCACAATGATTTATATGATTTTACAATGATTTATATGAGTTCTGGCCTGTCCTATGACAACACCTGATCCATATAATATGATGTAAGAATCATTCTTTCTCAGGGTCAGCAGCACTGGGACACAGGTCCTTGTGTTAGGCACACCACCCACAGAGTGGCACATATGCCTTTTCCTTTATTTCCCCTGTCAGTTCCCTTTACTTCCAGGTAGTGCTGCACATTTCTACCTTTTCCTTTAATTAGGTGCAAACACTCTGCATAAATAAAAGAGAACGTTCCCTGCAGCTAGTCAGCTGTTGCAGGCTGCCAGACATTGAAAAATGTTTGTCTCTCTTCCTGTTACTTAATAATTCCCTCTTTATAAACAAAGAAATCTTTCTCTCCCTCTTATTTTTTGCTTTCCCTTCCCCAGTTGGCTTTTGGGGGTTAGAAGCTTGGATACAGCTGCAGAATAAGTTTGGATCCTAGTGAACAGTAGGTGTACTATCCCTGAACACAATAGGTGTACAGTACTACCCAGGGTTCCTGCCTGCCTTTCAGTCACACAGTCTCCATACCCTTTAGGAGATGTCAGTCATTGGAGTGCTTGTATGTAAATGCTGTATTGTCTATTAGGTATTTCAGATTCCTTTACATGGTGCTTGGCAAGCCAAACCATAATTCTTTGTGTCCTGTTTCTAGCAGCAGCTCAAGTCATAGACTTCAGGAAAGTTGTCATCCCCCATAATAATGCTATGATACTACAAAGGTATCTATAAAGAAACTTAGGTTGATTTACTAAGAACATATCAAAATGACATGTCAAGTTCGTTACAGTTATCTCCATCTATACGTGAAGGGAGTCTGAAGAGGTTGTGCAGAAGTTTTAGCAAGCTGTAGAACCCAAATTTTCTTGGGTTTCCACAGTTGTCAACACTGTATCTAGGGAGAGTTGTCATCACCATGTCTGGCCTGTAGGAAGTCAACTATTTCATGACATTTACATGTATCAACAGCTATCTAAAAGCTTGGATATGATAACTCATACCTGGGTATGGATCACCACAAAGGGTTTTGGAGGTATCCAGTAGAGCCATCATTTTGTGCAGGCTCTGCAGCGGAGTGTATGGCATGCAGCTGTATGCCTCAGTTATTCTGTATTTATCTCTTTTCTACTTCTTTTGGAGACAGCACTTCAGAAGTTCCAGACTATATGATAAATTCTAATAATCATGCTGGTTACAGCAACTTAATCGCCACCTTCATCACATATTAATGTAGATCTCTTTAAAAAAGAAAAAACAACTAAGATTTAGGGTGAGAATTAAACCTGAAGCCTGTATTTCATTTAAATTAATTTCTTTAAGCTAAATTATGCAGTCTGTCATCATATGAAGCTATTGCATTATGCAGAGCAACAAACAGTATTTCATGCTTTAGTGACAGAGAGGTACCTTTTACTGAACAGATTTATTTCTATTGTGCTTTATTCTGATATGAAAAGTGACCTTTCCTATGACTTTCCAGCATTCCTCAAAGACCAGATTCTTTGCCAGCTGCAGCACTTTAACAATTGTGCCAGCATCTTCCCTGCTTTGCTTGAGATTGCAAATGTTTCTGAGTGTCTATTTGCTCAAGGCCTTAGTATCTTAGGTCCCTATCTTGCAGAGGCTTAAGATCATGTGTTAGCATTTGCACAATTGGAGCCTTTGCATCTATAATGTTTATAGTATGTGAATTTTTAATGGAAGAAAGTGAATTTTCCTCATAGTAGATATGAAGAGACCAAATACAATAATCTCTATTGTAAATACAACATGTTCCTATTTTCAAATGTGTCTTTGTTCGCTTATATTTCCTTTAAGTGTTTTACTTAGCACTGAAAAATTCACTCTAATGTGAATGACATATTCCAGGTGTAAAGGTATATAGATGGTCTTCAGGTACTAGATGCCGTTATTGTGTGCTTCACAGCACTTGAGAGCTTTGTGTGTGTGCATTCATATGTGTATGTACATACTTTATGGCCCCACTGCCTTCATGTATTTTACTCTCTGTGTAAAAGTTTGCATATAGTGAAGCACTGTTCTATAAAATATCACTGTTGGCACATTCGCTCCTCCCAGGGAGGGCACAGTCTAGGAGTTGTGTAAAGATGCACGTACAATCCATCTTTTGTAATGTGTCATAATACATTGTACATCCTACACTGAATAGTTTGATGTACAGTGTGCTACTGTTGTGCTGTGAATGCCAGAGGTTCTGAGCAAAAGGTTGTATCTGTTTCTAACCATCTTAACTTCCAGATCTCATTTTGAGCTTTTGGTTCCAAGAAGCCCAAAACCTAAAGGCAGGATTTTTGCCCGATTAATCTTGATTTCAAGAAAAAACAGTGTATGTATCATTTCCATACAAAACCTAACCAGCTTTATGTAAACCTTCCAAAACACATTAGGAGCAGGGATTTTTGCTGACAGAAATATTAGATTGGAAGGACAACTGTGTGGCAGTGAGGTACTTACCTTTGAGGGGTTAATAACTGTTAAGTGTCCTTACCTTACAGACTTACTCTATGGTTGAGATGGGATGACAAGAAGAAGCCAGATTATTCTATGAACAGTTCATGCCTTCAACAAGGAAAAGATCCCGTGGCCTGTTGGAATTCTTTAAAATCAGTAAGATGTTCTACTCAAGAATACAAGCTGAGATTTTCCAAGGCAGAAGCCAGAGTGGCAACATGCCTTTCACATATATCAACACAAGGAAATGATCCAATTATAGCAAAACTAATCCAACAGACCTTTGGAATTTTAGGTGGAAGTCAGGAAGATGCTGTCCTTTCCTCCAGCTGCTTTGTCCAAGCTCATGGGGACAGCAAGGGGCCAACAAAATCGTCAGCCCTATGACAAGTATCAAGGAAACCTGGAGCTATTGCTGTGGTCACATCAAGTCTCTGTTAATGTCTGTGTCTTGTGGTAATTACTGGGTTTCGCAGCATCTCTTTGCTCTCTCTCTATGTGGGTAGATTCATCATCTTCTCTCACTGTGTGTCCACGGCTTGTTAAAATAGGGGTAGAATTATTGGTATAGGGGGTTAAAACTGTGTTTTACACCATTAGATATGCCATAAGTGAAAGAAACACAGATAAAAAGAATGCTTCCATTTTCACTTGCCTTTTCTGTCATGTTGCATGTTAGTTTCTGTTGTACAGAGCATACAGTTTCCCTTGGAATGAAATGCATTTACTTGGTTACATCAACTGTCTCATGTTAAGGATGGAGTGAGCAAGAAGCTGCCCATCCTTCTAATTCAGGAGGTGTTCCTTACCAGTCAGGCTGGCGAGGCAATGTAAAGAAACCTGCTCCATCCCTGTTCTCTGGCAAAACAGAAAATTCAAAGCTACCAGTCTGAAAGCTCTCAGCACGTACAGTGGGCATAAAGACAGGGGAGAAGGCTGTGATCCTTTGAAAGCCAACAGGATCACAGCATTATCTGCCCAAATCAGGCAAACAGGTATTTCTAACGCTTCTAGTACTATGGTGTTACTTGCTTCCTTCAGCATCAGATACAGAAGTTCCTGAGCTTCAGTCATTTCAGTCAGACTGAAGCCAACACTTGGTAGGTCCATTCTTATCAGAACATGCCTGCAGCTACCTAGCAGCACCTTATTGTGTGCAGGGAGGAGGGTCAGGTCCTCACTCCTGTTCTGGTGGCTCAAGGTTTTGAGCAGATTTAGCATTTTTATTCCTTTTTCTTTTTATCCCCAGCTTCAAATTTTGAAGGGAAAAAATGTTAAGAAGCTGAAATAAAAGCAGAATCGGATGGGAACATGCAAACAGCATTTCTGGGTCCTGCTCCCTTCCAACAGCAACACAAAACTATTCCATTTATTTATTCAGTGAAATAAACCCTGGCATCACTACCAGGATGTTTCCTCTTATTCTGGGGGTTTGTTTTGAGTTGTGCTGGGACAAATATAGGATGAATGAGAACAAGGGACAGATGTCAGTGCTGTTAAGTGCTAGTGGGAGCTGGAAACTCCCTTCATCAGCTGCTTTCAGAGCCTTCAGACTTGACCAGCACCAGAAGTGGATGTGTGTACTGCTGTATAAGTGCTCAGTTTCCTATGTTTAATTGCATGTTCTGTACAAATAAGTGCGTGGTAGGAAAGAGTGGCCTTAGCGTCTGTTCTCCATCCCGCACGGCTCTCCCTCTTGAAGCTGCGATACAATGATCTGAGACCATAGTCAAAGCTGGAGTCAAGTCACTGAGGACAGGAGGACAAAATTCAACATCCTAATATCCTGGTAAGAGCTGCAAGGTTTGAAATGATCTAGGCTGGCAGGGAGCTGCCACTGTATGGTTTGGTGGAAGCTTATAAGTTAGTTACTGATTATGGCCAGCTCGTTGATCCCCAACTGCTGTCATTTTCATAGACGTATGGGCTCAAGAGGACTCAGGTGTGCTGGAGTGGTCTGAATTGGGCTAAACCCAGCTGAAGGGTGCAAAATTGGTCTGGACAGGTCTGAAGTGGGCCAAAGTAGGCTTAAGTGGTGTAAAGGAGGCTGGTCTGGGCTATACTGGGCTTAGCTGGTCTGGACAAGGCTAAACAGGGCTGGACTGGGCTGAAGTAGGCCAAACTGGGCTAAACTGTGCTGGAGTGGCTGAAGTGGGCCTCACTGTGTTGGACAGATCTGAGCTTGTCTAAATGGGGCTGGGCTAGGCTGAATTGGAGTGAATTTTGCTGGGCTGGGCTGAACTGAAGTGGGCTTGAATTGGCTGATCATGTCTTGGCTGGGCTGATCTAAACCCACAAGATCTGGGTTATGAATCAAACACTGCTCCCAGCTAAGAGAGGAAATGTTCTGGGACGCGGTGCTCTCAGCTCTGTAACCTTAGAGCAGGTTTGTGTGATTCCAGCAGCACAAGTGGAAGGTGAAAATAGATTGAGAAATTTCAGTCAGCTTCAGTTTAATGATCAACTCATTTCTGAACTGGTTTACTTAATACTATAGCACGTACAGTTACCAGAGTAGGATTTGTAGGTGGGCAAGTGCTCTTTTTCTGCAATTGAGCACTTGGTTTCTTCATTTTTGCAGTTTCCCCTCATTTCCTTGTGCTGATTGTGTTGGTTTTTCATACAAGAAAAATACTTTCAAATATAAGGTGTTGATTTAATGGGGGGGGTGGGGGGGGTGGTGCTGGGGGTGGAGAAAAAGTGGCTTGCTCCCTGCCTAATTGAGCCAGGTTTTGTTCCCTGCTCTCAGCAGTGGCCACAGCTGGTTGAAAGTCAGGAGTTCTCCCATAAATCATTGCTCTCTATAAAAAGAAACCCAACACCAGAAAGCAGCAAGAAAATGTGGTTGGAGGAGAAAAATGAAGGGTTTGAAAAAGAATGTTATTTTCTTCAGGTGCTTTTTT
>JBCJKH010046576.1:0-18518 GCA_039877255.1 Loriculus beryllinus | reverse complement strand
CAGAGGGTGCAGGCTGTGTGCCATCACCTGTTCCTGTGCCCATTGGCACTGAGGGGTTTACCTCAGGAGCTTCACCGTGCAGGGCACCCCGTAATGTGTCTGAGGCCAAATGCATCCCTGACCTCCTTGTCCCTCCATAACCCCACTGCAGTGCTGGGCTCGCTTTGGAGACCAGGGTGATGGGAGCCAAGGATCCATGCTTTTGCTTTGTCTGCCCACCCTGCTTCCATTCAGCTAACAGCCCAGACCTCTTCACCCTCCTCAAACCCACTCCTCAAACCACTTCTGGCTTCTCTGTCCTTTTCTCTTTTCATCTTTTCATCCTTTTCATCTTTTCTCTGGCTTTGGCTCTTGATGTTTCAGACTGGCACATGGTGGCCGGCCTGTCCCCTTGTTCCTTGTCTGTTCACCATGGCAGCAGGTCCTGAGGGGTGGTTGGGTGTAAAGGGTGAGCTTTCCTATCCTTTTCCCCACTCCCGCATCCCTCCTTGCTCTGAAGCTGCTCAGACTCGTTTGTCATCCGTGCCTCGGCAGCAGGGAGATGTTGGGTTGGGATTTCTTGTACATGGCTGCATTTGAAGAGCTTTTCCTGCTTTGGTGCCCCATGAAAGGAGGATGGAAGGAGAAGAGAGCCCTTGTACGTGGGTTATTGCACTGTGCTCCTGCAGTGCGTGTGCCCTGGGGGGGACTAGAACACCCCCATATCCCATTGCAGCTCCTGCCCATCAGGGACTCAGGGCTGTCAGGAAGGGGAGGCAGGATGGGATGGATGGTGGGTGAGTGTCTCTTCCTTCCAGTTTGTATCCTGTATCCAGCGTGTGTTGCTTGCCCCGGCTCTTGCTTTTGGGCAGTGTGTAGGTGGTGGGCAGGAGTGAAAGGTTCGGTTTGACTCAATGGCTGTTAAGCTGTGAAGAAGGATCAGAGGTGCACAGCAGCCATCCGGCCTTTCCATCCCTCTCTCCACAGACCCAGGCCCTGCAGGAAGGCTCTTGGAGCAGGAATATTCTTTTAAGCTTGAGGTTTTTCCATTCCTGTTTTGATACTGGAAAAGAAAACCCAAAGTTCTGCTATTTTGCAGGCAGAGAAAGAGGGAAAACAGAAATCTCTTGTGACCACTGGGCCAAGGTGGAACTCCAGCCTGGGCTTTCCAAGGCTGGCTTGTTCTCAGCTCTCCGTGAGGGAAGATGATGAAGTGCTAGAACATCTCCTGGAGCGCAGGGGTGTCAAATGGAAAATGCCTGTCTCTGATTTCTGTTCATTCATTTAAAGCAAAGGTCCAGCAAACCAGGGGAAACACCTCAGCCCCTGGGAGCTGGCTGGGAGCGTTTCACTTCCTCATGGCACCTTGTTCCTGCTTTTGGAGGCTTTCAAAGAGGTTTGAGGAGCTGGAGATCGAATCCTTACTCGGTGTTTCGCTGCAGGCTGGACCTGGCACGGCAGAGCTGTGGCAGTCCCACGCAGCACAGAGGAATTTGTTCCAGCTTTGTATCATCATCACCTTGCCTGCCATAGCGCTGGCTTGCTCCTTCTCGGAGGGGAGAGGGTTGTTGTGCGCTCGGCGTGGGCTGGAGTGACAAGTGCTGCAGTGACTGGGAGTGCATAGGTGGAGAGCACAGCAGGGGGGGGCACAATCAACGTCTGGAGCTCGGAGGCTCGGGCAATTTTAGAATCAACCGTTAGCTTTGATTCTCACTCATTTTCCAAGTGAGTAGCACAATGGAACGGGTTGGGTGGTAGGCATTCGGGTTGGGTCTCTTTGTCTCTCGCTGAGCTTGTCGTAGGCAGCTCAGCGTTGCGGTGAGCTCAGCTCACACACACTGAGCCCATGGAGCTCCCCGGAAAGGGCTGCTGAGCAATGCCTCCAAGCAGGCTATTTTATTTTGGAGCACCGTCCCTTTCTTCAAGACAGAAATAGCACCTTATTTTCCTCCTCAGCTGCGCTCTCGTCATCCTGCATGCACTCATTTAAATGTATATGTGACATTAAGGATTATTAGGGGCTTTTATTTTAGGAAATGAACTTGCATCAATAAAGCATTCTTAAAAGCCCTGGATGTTTTTGCCTGTACCTTCAGAATTGACTTCCGCAACCTCTTCAGATATTGAACTGAGGAGAAGAGAGGAAGGAAGTCAGGTTGCTGGCAGAGGGAGCATTTCAGCCTGAAGCAAGGTTTTGGGTTTGCCTTTCTCCGATGATTCCCCGGTGCTGTTACCTCCAGCAGGACTTGCTTGGTAACCTTTAGCGGTAACATTGCAAAGACGGCTGACCTCTAAATATAGATTTGGGTATTTATAAAGCTGGTGCTTTGTACACGCAGCATTCAGGGGGACATAAACAGCTCCAGCGAATTGTATTTACCCCCAGCATGGAAACAAATGCTTGATTGCATCACGTGAGCTTGCTCAGTGGCTTTTATTTATATCCTGCTGGCCACACCGGGCAGGAAGGGGAGCATGCTTCCTTTTATCTTTCGACCCCTAAACCACCCTGGAGACTTGTCTCTAGCTGCCATTTGCCCTCTTCTGGAGCTCTGTGGTAGGCTCTTTCCATCTTACTTTATAGGCTGGGAGCATGTACATCTAAATGCACACGTTTCAGAGTCACATGCTCTGCTTTTCTCAAGAATAACAGACGGCAACTTTATGATCTGAGGGATTTTATTTGAACACAGCTGTGGCCTCGTCATTTCAATATTTCAATCAATTTCCAGCTAACTAGATGAGAGGAAACTGCGCAGGGAAGGCAGGTTGGAGCACGGAGGGAGGGTTCCCAGAGGATGGAGGCAATACAAGTTCAGCACAGACACGTCTGGCCTCATATTCCTATCACAAGGAGGCCACTGACACCTCCTTTGGTAAGAAAGCCCATCCTAGCATCCGCTCCCCTCTGAGCTTTTGAAGGCAGGCAGACAGGGATGGAAGTCAGTGGCAGGGTGGTGTTCCTTTGGGTCCAGGCTGGCTAAACCACAGCCCAGGCTCTGAGTGTGTTCAGGCATCACCGCACCTTTGAGCATCTGGTTATGAGAGGAGTTTGAAGAGCTTTTGGCTTCATCAGCAGTGTGAATCCCTTGTTTTTCTCAGATGGCTCATGATGAGGAGAGGGGAAGGGGGAACTGCAGGAGCTGACTGCAGACTTGGCTGCCATGCTCTTGGTCTTGACAGCTGGATTGTTTTGAAATGATCACAGCTTGTATCTGTTGGGCTGTGTCCTGTTCCAAAGGATGGCTTATCTGTTGCTGTGTACATGTACCAGTGAGGGACAGAGGAAATGCAGATGAAAACAGAGTTACTACAAGCCAAGGAGGTTTCATATCCTAAAGCGAAGTTCCTACACCATTTATTTCACCTTTTACCCCGGCATTGGGTATGTTCTTACAAATGTCCCCCATTCCTTGATGTTATGGTCTTCTGCTAGGATTTGGGGAGCACAGTTCAGTGTTTCTGGATGTTGTTTTCAGGTTCACCAGCTTTTGGTGGTGATCATTAGTTGGACTTTGCAAGGGCAAAGTGCTAAAATAATTTTAAAGTCCTCTTTTCAGAAGCAAAAGAAACTTTGCAACATCATTGCATTGAAATCTCTGTTGTAATCATGTTGTGCTGTAGCTTCTTCATGTGTAAAATGGAGATATAGACTGTTGTTTCCTAACATGCCATGAGGTTTCATTTCATCTGGGATCATTAGAGAATGGCAGTGATAACACAACTATTAATTACAAGCAGAGTTTAGTCGAATTTCGTTTTCCTTGTGCCAATGATGAGAATTTCTTTTTTCTCTTAAAGGTCCCCCTGTGTTCATTAAGAAACCTGTGGACCAAATTGGTGTGTCAGGAGGGGTGGCCTCCTTTGTCTGCCAAGCGACTGGAGACCCAAAGCCACGTGTCACCTGGAACAAGAAAGGGAAGAAAGTGAACTCTCAGAGGTTTGAGGTAAGAGATGTCCTTGAAATCTGTGTCTCTATGAAGAGGGAAAGACTGACACAATGCAGCTAGTCCTCTTCTTTGGCTATCCTCAGGCCTGATAATAAAGGGAGATTTGGAAGGGGAGGAGTTTTAACAGCAGCAGGAGTGAAATGCAAGCTCTTGGCCATGTCAACAGCTGGGCTTGTTCCAAAGCAAGGGAATCTTGGCTCACTTACCTTATTGAAGTTTTTTGTTGTTTCTTTTCCCCTCCTGGGACATAATATAAAGCTGCCTCCTTCCTTCCCTAAGAAACCCCAAGTAAGCTGATGGCACTTCAGCTCTGTAAATGCACCTTTCAGACTCATCCGTGGCTCGTTATTTTAACCCTGGGACAGCCTGGAGTAACGTTGCAGTTGCTGGCAACCAGACCCAAGCAATTGGCATTGTTTAGATAGAAATGAGAGTGGAGGAACAAGGGCTAGGAGGTCATCGTGTGGAATTTGCTGTGGGGCTCAGCCCTGCCAGGCAGCTGTGTGCTGAGAGGAGCTTTGTGGTGTCAGCTGCCCATGCAGATGGAGGAACAAGGCGGGGGTTCATCTTTATTTTGTTTTCACTTGCTCTGCTTCCTCCTCCTCCGTCACAGTTGTGTTCTGAACACCCACCCCACACACACCATCACCATGGCTCCTTCTTTCAAAGTGTTGGAGATGTACATAGCACTTTTGGGGGGTCAGAGACAGGGTTTGGCATGTGACAGTTCTCTTGTCACCTTGAGGTCAGTGGAGAGACAAGTTGACCATGTCAGTTATGTGTAGGGGATTGCGAGGCAGCTGCTGAAGTGTGTTTGTGAGTGTTTGTGCTTCTATAAATGCTTGTGCCTCCTTTTGAAGCAGGAACAAACCTACTCACAAGCCAAAGAGGCTTACTGTGTGTTCTCTCTTGCCCTTTATCCCCCAGACAATTGAATTTGATGAAAGTGCAGGTGCTGTTCTGAGGATCCAGCCCCTCCGCACTCCCCGGGATGAGAACATTTACGAGTGTGTTGCTCAAAACCCTCACGGGGAGGTCACCGTCCACGCCAAGCTCACTGTCCTCCGAGGTAAGAGCACGCCTGCCTGTCGTGTGTCAGTGCCACAGGGGAGAGGGAGCCTCCAGCCTCTCTGTTCCTTCCTAGCAGTGGGAAGGCTGTTAAAAAATGCATGGCCAAGGCACAGGTCCTCCTTGTTTTGCTTTGTTTGAACTGTCAGGTCTGTTTTGCTCTTGCAGAGTAAAATCCCTGTGTAAGAACCAAAGCTGAAACTGGATCACTTGAGGAGGTTTGACTTGATGATGGGCTGACGTTCCTTCCAACCTGAATTATCCAATGAGTCTATGATCTTCCCTCCCCTCCAATAAAAATTCCTTCCCAAGGTTTATAAGCAGCACCAAACCTCCCCATCATCCTCCTCAGAAACGTGGCACCACTCATCCACACACCCGAGGAAACCTTCACTGGGGAAATCACCTAATGAGCTGAGGTTGAGTATGCATCTGCAGAGGTTTTTGTGCAGTTGTTAGCAATGCCAGGCCTCTTCCCTTGAGCATGATATCTGTTTTGCTCTTCTGACCATCTTCCCCCTTTCCAGAGGTCCTTTGCTCATGCTCTCACCAAGAACACAGTTCCCCGTCTTCATTTCTGTTCTGGTTCTTTTTTCACTTCTCTCCCCTGTAGAGGATGTTTACATGGATGTCTCCTTCATGTCATCTGTTTCAAGTATGCTCCCTGAACTTGGTGTGGGGGTGAGAACAATGTGCTGGTGCTATGGATGCCTCTGGATGTTTGCTGTTCTTACCCTAGAGATGGGCAGCATCACCATATGAAGCACTCAGCTGGGCTGCTTGCTAAAACTAACCCATTTCAGGGGAGAAGATGTGCAGTCCTCTGTTCAAATACAGGACAATGCAGGTGACCCAGGCAAGAGGGTCATGGTGGATACTTGCCTGAGAGCTCCTGAAGGGAGCCCAGCTTGGGAACACTGGCTATTGATGAAGCCAGCAGCAGAAGGGGCTGTAGAAAAGCCATGGTACTTGCAGTAGGAGTCATTATTTCTGCAGCGAGCATGGCTAGCAACAGGTTTAGGTTCTCCAGGCAGTGTGTGATCCTCATAAGGAAGCTCTGCATCTGTGCCAGTAGGTTTTTCTCCACTGTTCTCTCCAAGAGCATCTCAAATCCTTTTGTTTGAACAGACACTGAGCACATCCTTCATAGTGCAGAGTGAAATTTGTCTGCAAATCCCCAACGTACAGCAGTAAATAAAGACCAGACATAAAGGGCACATGGCAAAGCCCTTGACCTCCCCTTGTAGCAGGGAATATCCCTTCTGCTGCCCACCCAGCAGGTTCTGTCTTGTCAAGATTCTGGCTGCCTTTGAGCATGTGGGCCCGTGGTCCAGTCATGCCTGACAGATTTGTGTAGGTACACTTCAATCTTTGTGTAGCTCCTTTGCCTGGCGTGGCATTTAACCTTCTGTTAGCAGTACGTGGTGGGATGGATCTGTCAGGAGATTGGAACAGTGCTTGATGACAAGAGTGTGTCTAGCTGAAGTTACTGCAGAGGGCTGGGAGCCTTATTCTTCACACTTACTCCTGTGTATTCCTTGGGAGCTGTGATAGTTTGGGAGAAGTGCCCTGCAATCATACTCCAAAGTTTCTACCCCTTGAATTTAGCTACACGCAGTGGCAAAGGAGAAGGTTTTCCTCCAGCTGCAGCCCTTACAAATCCCTTGGATTCTCACAGCGTTTTATAAGGCACTTTGCACCAAAAAAAAAGCTGCAATCTGTGGGAAAGGAGGAGCTGAGCTCAGTGCTTGTCCTTAGGGACCAAGGTTCTTCGCACGTGTCTTTTTGCAGCCCTTCCTTCCGGTGTCAGCATCAGCCACGTCAGCTGAAGAGGCAGATGACAGGACAGGAGCTGCATCTCCCCACCACCTGACTAATTACGCACTTTGCTGATCCCACCACAACATGATGGCTGCGTGCGCTGCTCCCGTTACACAAGCATTCCTGTGCTGTTTGCCTGGTTTGGGAGCTTGGTGAAGGGACTGCGTGAGAGCAGCAAGGATGCCTGCTTCGTGGAGTGTTGGGGAGCAGTGATCAGCTGCAGGGCTAGGCCAAGATGCTGTTGAAGAGCATCGAGGAAGCAGTTTGTATAGCATACCCTCCCCTTGCCTGCTTAGCTGGAGTTATTCCATCCTTAATCTTTCCTTAGCTTTCCCACAGCAAAGATTGTCTCCTCTTTATCCATACTTTTAAGTGCTGGAAAAGTTAAAAGGACCAAGCACAAATCTCCTAAGCTCCACAAAGTTAGCATTCTGGCATCTATTCCTCTCCTTTCCTCCCCTTCTGCTTTCTCCCACTCTCCTGTTTGTCTTTTCTCTGTCTTTCCTTGCAAGGCCTCCTCCTCCTTCCCGTCTCCTCTCACTTTCAGGACTCATGCTTAGCATAAAGATGGGGGCTGCTCCACAGCTCAGAGAGGAATGTGAGCTGTCATTTGTGGAAGCTGTTCCCTTGGCGGGCTGTGGAGCAGGGAAACCTGGGCCTGTGCCCTTCCATAGTCGGCAGGATGGGCTTTGCAGTCATGCTGCAGCCTGGTGGCTTTGCTGTTGTGATCACAGCTAGACGCAGATGTGTGTACCTTTGTGCTATATACGTTCATGGGCAGTTACAGGATATCCTCAACCTCAGTGCAGAACAGTCTCATGAACAGACAAGAACATGTCTGTTCTTGATAATACATGAATAATACATTCTTCCTTCTTAGCTGCAGCTGCTGGAGGGATTGAGAGTAAACCCCTTTTTGCTTATGTACATGACTGCTCCCGGATCAGACCCGGATAAAAATCCGCATGCATTCACTTAAAAACAGGAAGCTGCAGGAGATGAAACCTTGGGGAGCTTCTGGGAAGCAGAGCTTGTGATGGACACCATTCAACTTACACAGAGTCTCTTAACAGCAGCTCCTCTGGCTTGTTTGTCCTTCCTGCTCTGCTTCTCAAGGGATTTGACTTTTGAGAGGGCTGTGGAGACTCGCTGTTCTTTCCACAGCTGG
Source organism: Loriculus beryllinus (assembly GCA_039877255.1). Classification (NCBI taxonomy): domain Eukaryota; kingdom Metazoa; phylum Chordata; class Aves; order Psittaciformes; family Psittacidae; genus Loriculus; species Loriculus beryllinus. Next base: position 10,532 of record JBCJKH010046576.1, on the reverse strand, counting down.
CTAGACGTAGTGCCTGCAAACCTGATTGCTGCAGAGCCCGAAGAAAAAGAAGGAAAGTGGTTTGGGGAAGCATTTTCCAGTTATTGTTGACTCCAGCTGCTGTCATTTTTCATTATGACTTAGGCATGAAGAAAGCAGCTTGGCACAGGCACCCAGCTCCCAGTTGGTATCATTCTGTAAGCTCCACGCTCCCAGCAAAGATTACATATTTATTATCATTACTGCTTCCTCTGTACAGATCATACTTTTTCTTTACTTGTTTAGTAGCCTGAACAGTAGTTCATGCTGTGAAGGGTTGGCCCGTGCTGGCTGCAGCTGAGGGGACAGGAGAGCTTTGCCTCAGCTTTCTTGCCGGCGTTCACTCTGCTGCTGAGAGGCATGAGCCGGGGATCAGGCAGAGGCCAGACTGGTTTGGTGCTTTGCTCCGTTGAAGCTGACAGAGACAGTTCTGTGGAGACTCCCTTTCAGAGTCAGTAATAAATGCAGCGTGATCCCATAAAAACCAGTGCTTGGTCCAGTTAAATGTAATGGAACAAAATTGACTGCGCCCTGATCTGTTGCTCACTGCATGCTGGTTGATGCTGTCTTTTCCTGAGGATTACTGTGCTCTAGAAAATAGAGGGGAGCTATCAGACATGCAAGGGCTTGTGGTACTTGGTACCAGAGCATGATTCAGGCTGCTATAGACAGGCTTCTAAAACTTCTTTTTGTAGATTTTCCCTGTTGATGTCTTTTTAGGAAGCGGTCATACATTTCTCTTACCAATTCTGGCCTGTGCTTTTCCTCACACATCTCCTACTCCAAGAGGAGGTCTGGTGTGGGCATGTTTAAAGTTCTAGCCAGATCCCTGCTGTTTGGTTGGGGCTTTTCGTAATGGTTGGCTTTAGATCAGCAAGAGCTAAAGATAAATCAGTTCTAGATGCTCAGCAGAAAGCATGGGGCCCCCCAGCTTCGAGAGCAGCCGGCCCCTCAGAAATGTGACCTTGCCACTTGACAAGTTCTTGGCAGTCTTGCTTCAAACTTGACTTGTTTTGCTTTTCTTGTAGTGACCTGAAAATCAGGCAATGTTGGAAGCAGATCACTTGTGTTGCTTGTGGATAATGTCAGAGTGATGTTACCTCAGTTGCCTTTCTAAGGAGAGTATCTAGGGAAATGTTAGTCAGCAAGGACAGTGGATTACTTGTACTGGTATGGGGTCCATCACTGGTATAGGGTCTAAGCATGTTTTATTGTTTATAAGGCTGCAAATTTTTAATGACATTGTTAGGCTATTTCTGTTTTCATAATAAAACTTCCGGATCAAAATGAATGGACTCAACAGAGCATTTACTGAGACTCTTCCATGTATTAGCATTGTCTTTGCCTATGAAGTAACAGTTAACTAGGACTCAGGTACATATGCAGTGATGGAAAGAACTTGTAATTTCCCAAGGCACATAATGCCAGGATGCCTCTTGGGGAGGGGACAGCTGTGAGTGTTCTTGACGTTAATGAAAGGAACAGGAATAAATTCCAGGAGTGCTGGATTTTGATCCTGATTCAGCTTAAAACTCCTGTCACTCAAGCTGCTTCATCTCTGTGTTCTTGGTTCCTTCACCCTGAAGCAAGGCTAGTTGACTGCTTAGAGACCTGACAGCATCCATGTGCTGGGCCACATGTCTTCAAAGAGCAAAAAATGACTTCTCTTCCTCACTTGAGCAGCATCCTCATTGTGGCTTTCTGCATTCAATACATAGAGCGCCCATAATGCTCGCTCACTGCTTCTCCTCTCCATTATTAAACATCTGTGCACATCCTGTGGGGTGAAGAGCAGCAGCACCACCCGCTTTATCTTTCCTCATCATCCACATTTCCAGCACAGCCAATTAGGTAACCACAGAGCTGCCACCTTCCAGAGCACCAGGGAGGCAGCAAATGCCACCCGTGCTTGTTCTGTGTGACCCTGTGTGTGTGCCAGCGCATGCGCCCAGCTTGGTTCGGGGCACATCCTCTGGTAGGATTTATTACAGATGAGCACTGAAGTGCTCTTCTCTCTCTGCCTCCCTCTGTTCTTTCTCACTCTGCTTTGTTCAGTGGCCTTGAGGTAATTCATCAGCTTTTCACTGGGGGTGTCTTTAAGCCCCTCAGTCTAAGAGCAGGTATGAACAAGGTGTTTGGGGTGCTCTGTTAATATGGCATGGGCGACATGTGAAAACATCTGCCTGTGTGAGCTAACATGATAGTCAGCAGCAGGCAGATATGCCCTTGAAGCATCTTCAGCTTGTGCCTTGTTTCTTTTGTTCTTGCAGTTGCCTGGGCTGCTTTTAGAAGGAGAACTCGCAATCCAAGCTATTCCTTATTTATTTATTTGGTAACAGGTTTGATGGGGTGGTGTTTGGGGATTGATGGGGAGGGTGGCGGGACTCTTGTGTGCATGTCTTATGGGGGCTGAGCTGAGGTTGTAATTGCATTACTACAGGGAATCTAGTTAGGGGATGAAAGCAGTTTCACTTTCCTGGCAGGAAGGAAATCTGAGCACTTGAATCAGGGCAATATGTGATGTTCGGAGATGCGTCCTCCACTGATCTGATCCTCAAATCTGATCACGCCTCGAGTCGCAGTTGTTTTAATTAAACTCAGAGGAATTCTGCACATTGTGCTGCAAGATTAACATTTTTGTTTAATTAGAAACACTCAGTAAGAATAGTTGTAGCAGGCCTCCCCCAACACAACACACGTGCACGCAGACACCCCGCCAGTCGAGAGGGTTATTCTCTCTGAGGATTAATTGGTTGATGAAATTAAAGGCTGGGGGTTTGAGCCAGGTGGAGCAGCAGCACCAGGGAGCAGGATGAAAGCAGGAATCAATAATGATGTCATCTGCAGCCAATGCGGCAGCAGCTCCACAGCTCCTTCACAGCACACCACCACCTGGTTAAAGAGCAGGAGGGAAGAGATGATGTTAAAAGCCTGCCTGGCTGGAAGCTGGAAGCAGTTCCCAGGCTCCCTCTGTCCCAGGCTCACTCATGGAGGGGCCGGGGGTTTGCAGTACATGGGATCTGCAGGATCACACACTGTTTGGAGGCTCCTATTATGCCCAAGCAGAGCATGGAGAACTGAGAGCTCAGAGGTTTGGTTCAGTGCCTGATTGAAGCTGTTTATCATTTAGAATGCAATAGCCAGGTTTAGAAGGGCTTCAGATGCACTGAAACGACGACATTTATTGTCCATACTGGATCTGTATTACTTTAACAGTTATAAAATGCTCCGTGGTTTTGTTGGTGGTCAGATTTCTTTGATATATGAGGAGAGATGTGGTTAATACATTTCACTCTTCAGTGAGTCACAATAGATCCTTTGTAACGCTCCAGCAGTGGTCAGAGGAAGGAAACAATGCGCATTTTTAAACACACAATTGAGGCATTTAAACCGTTTTCTTCTCTACAGTAGTTGTGCACTGCTAATAACAGCATTGGGCAAGAGTTTCTTGGCCTGGAGTATCAGAGCACTGCAGAAACCTTTAGCTCTGCCTTCATGATTTCATAGCTTTGTAGAAGTTGAGTGTGAGGCACAACAGTGCGTAGTATCTCTTACCCAAAGCGTGTGTGTTTGGAGCTTGTGTAGAGCAGCGCTGGGATCTGGCAGCTCTGCTTTGCTCTTAGAGGAAGAAGCACCCACCATAGCAAGGCCACTTCTCTCTTCTTCCACCCTCTCTGAGCTCAGCCATACCCAGTTTGGCTTCGTTCCTTCCAATACCTAATGTGCCAGCAGAAGGAAGTGAGCTCTGGTTGTGCCAGCAGAAAGAAGTGAGCTCTGGTTGTGCCTGCAGTGGGCGGGGATGTGTCCCAACCAAGGCAAGGGTTTCCACCATCTCTGCTGCTGCTGTGAGAGCTCCTCCTGCTTTCACTGGGAGCTGATGGGGATGTATGTTACTTCTTAAAAAATCCTGCCCTTTTTAAATCCTCTGTTCTTTCCCTTCTGCTCCCTCACCTGCTTTTTGGGATGGATTCAGTGCCATAGATTCCTTAGGCTGCGATTCCTCAACATGCTTCATTTGAAATGACAGAGAATCCCTATCAAGTCTCACTCTGGTGCCAGTATCCTCCCTCCAAGCTGCCCTCCTTCAAAGGCTGATTTTCTGAGGGGGAAAAATGGCATGTTCCTGAGCAGTAGCAGTGTAAGACAGCTCTGTTCCCCAGGAGTTAAGAGGTTGTGACAGAGATTAGGGGGGAAGCACTGGGGTTTTGTATTAGTTACCACAAATCAGGCAGCACGGGCTAGGATTGCCCTCCTCACCCTCATTAGTGAAGGCAAAGGCAAGACTGAGAGGAAGCAGGAAGCTCGGTTGAGCCTGCCTTCTAGGTGCTGGTGCCACATCCCTCTTCTAGGGCAGCAGCATCTGAATGAATAAAGCTAAAAATCACAGCCTCCTCACAGTCACTGCCATTATTCCTCTTGTGCAGTTTGTTTCTTACGGTGGGGTTTGGAAGGGGAAGATGAACCCCTCCTTTAAATGTGACTCTGTGGTGCAGGGATCTTTGCCATACATGTGCACAACTTCTCCTGTAAAAACAAAAGAGTGCCAGTCACTTCCCTGACTGAGGGATTTAGTGCAAGACCTGGAGCAACTTCGATGTGACTGCTCCCATGTCCCAAAGGGTTTTGAGAGTTTGCATTTAAATATGGAATCTTCATGCAGGACATTAGATTAGTCCCACAGAATGGATAAACTGGTGAATTTTACTCTCTAATGCATTTTTACAAACCATCTATGGACCATTTACTGTTGCCTTGTTTTAAATTGCAGTGCACAGGCAGCAAGGCTGCCTGATGCTTTCTTCAATGTGTTCCACTGAGCAGCTCCATCAGCTGCCCTGATTCCCAGGGTGTGTTTAACCACTCTTCCTTTGCTCTCTACCACCAGAGGACCAGTTACCTCCCGGCTTCCCAAACATTGATATGGGGCCCCAGCTGAAAGTGGTGGAGCGGACACGAACAGCCACGATGCTCTGTGCAGCCAGTGGGAACCCAGACCCAGAGATCACTTGGTTTAAAGATTTCCTGCCCGTGGACCCCAGTGCAAGCAATGGGAGGATAAAACAACTGAGATCAGGTAAGGTCTCTGTGTGAGACTAGAGAAACTGGGACCTAGAGACAGATGTGAAGAGACTGCTCAGAGGTTTCTGAAGCAGAAGAGAGGGCTGAGAGAGATAGGTCTTACTGCTTTGGATTGGGGCATTAGCTTATCTTTGTGTTGGGAGAACCAACTGCTGTGGCAGACATGGCTCTATAGGCCACACACACCTGGGGTAGGTTCCATAGCTCAAGGCAACCTCTTACTGTCGAAACATGAGCCTGTTGCTGTAAACTGAGCCTCTCAAAGCTGGTGTTGAAGAACTCTTGCAGGATCTCTCTGGCATCAAGTACCTGCAGTCATCGCTGGAGAGCAGTTCTGAGCATTCTGGAGTGACCCTTGGTGCTCCATGGAGCAGTTCTCCATGAACAGATGTACCCCAGCTCTGTGGCTCTTGTCAGTTTTCCATCTTCCCCATCTGCTTGTCCATCTGTCTCTCTTGTTGGTTTTCTGTTTGTTGTTTTGTGTGTGTCCCAGTGACAGCTCTCAATATTCACTTTTCAGGAGATGCTTTTATACGTGCTAAATCTGCCCTTTCACTCTGCGTGTGTGTGTGTGTGTGCAAGGAGGGCATGGCTGTGTTTAGTTTGACATAATACTGAGAAAGCACTTCCATTTGTAGCCGCAGAGATGAAACAAGCTTTGGAAGTTTGACCATTTGACACAAACTAACCTAGGAAGGAATCCTTTTCACATTCTCCTTGGACTGAGGGCTTTGGCCCAGCCTAAAGAGGATGTGTGTCTCTGTGGTTGGACCTTGCAAGCACTAGGGTCACTTCAGCTACTCAGAACATTCCTTTAGCAAAGAAAGGGAACATCTTCAGATGTTCCTTGGCGGAAGAATGGCATTGTTGTAGGCAAAGGGAGAGCAGAGGCTCTGGTGAAGCAAGTGGGGCTGGTCTGTTCATAGTAGACATTTTACAAGTCATCTGGTCAGGGGAGGGTCAACTGCTTCTGCCCAGACCTCTGCCAGCTCCGAAGAAATCAGCTCTGCCTACCATAACACTAGAGCTGAACGTCAGAGAGTGTCACCATCTGGTTTTCCTCTTGCCCTGTTTGGCAAAGGTTCCATATACTGATTTTTAGTTCTGTGAGGCACCGGTGGAAACGATTCAGTGTCGTTCCAGTTCACTTTTATTCACCTGCATAACCACGTCCTTACTCAGTGAAGCAAACTTAGAAGCAGATACTTAAACTGCTTTGTTGAATGGGGTCGGTGAATCCTGCAGGCGCAGATGAGGTTGACCTCTCTGTTTTATCCTAACAGCTGAGGCAAATGCAAATCAAACAAATCACTCAGCATAAATAATGAGAGGTAAACTAGCATTATATCATGCTCTGTGCCCATCATCTGAAGTGTGAGTAATGCACAAGCAGATTAGTTTTAATACATTCATCATCTTGCTAGAATGCCTTTCTACTCTTTAACTGGGTTTGATCTGCTGTTTTCCTTCAAGCCACCCGAGCGCTGTGTTTTCATTCCAGCGCGTTGGTTAGCCTCAGAGTGAACTCCTGGCTTTTCTGGTAAATCAGAAGATACCTGCAGAGAATTAATCTCATTTGCAGCTGCTTTGAATGAGTAAACTGGTGAAATCCTGAAGCATCTGTGTCAGCCTTAGGAGTGGAAGCCTGTTGCTTGTGTGAGAGAGAGTGCAAATTCCTGGACTTGGGAATCCTCTGATTTCATCTGCTTTTAGGGCCTTTCAAAACTTGCATGTCCTGTGATACAGAGGTCTGTGACAGTGCAAAACACATTCACACCAGAGCCATCTGGACTGAGTTAGTATTTTGGTCAGTGGAAAGGAGTTGTTTCAAGACCAAGGCAGAGCAGCTTCAAGTGTGTGTGTCTGACCTGAATGTGATGGGCAGCATGGTACCTGTTTGGGTGCTGCTGATTCGAGTCCTGCTGAAGTCAGAATTGAATTTAATACATTTATCTTTCCAGAAAACAAACTTTGCCTCCAGAAGTGTGGCACTAGCACACATTAGGGCATTGGATGCTTCAGGACACTGCTAATAAGCTGCAGTGTCTTTCACCTACAGCTCATCAGTACGATTCTTGCCAGTCCTCTTGGGAATTAACAGTGGAGTGCAGGGAGGAGGAGTGACCCTGGTACTAAATCACAACTTCATCACTGCACTTTGTGCTAACATATTTAGCATGGAAGCCAGCAACTGTGTTGTCTCTGAGGACTTCTCTGTGCATTGCTCCCTCATGGAGATTGGGACAGGCTGAGACAAGGGGGGACAGTAACCCTGATCCTCCCTGGAGATGAAGCCATCAGGATAGCAGTTAATGCTGCTTTATGATGGAGGGTGTTAAGAACTGACTTGATATCAGTATACAAGTTAGCGGCAAACATGCAAATGAGCTCATTAAAAGGTACAAGTAAAATGGCATACACAGAGCTCTGCAGAACTGGGTAACTGTGGCCACATTTGGTTCTTGTGGACCTCTGAGACCATTATGTTCACATCATCCTGGGGATGTGTTACTGGGTTGTCAGTATAATGGAGCCTCTGTGTCATTAACCACAGTGGCTTTTCTCTATCCAGTGTTTCTTCTCCTTTCCAGATAAACTTTCCAAGCAGTTGGAAATCTTTTAATACTTGAGGGTTTTGACTGAGAAGCGGAATTGTCAGTCAGAGGAGGATGGGAAGAACCTCTGTCTTCCCTTAGACATACATGAACATCTCAGCTTTAGAGACCCAGGTTGTCTTAAGAGTTTAAGTGGTCTTGGTGGTGGAAGGGAGTTGGATGTTTTGCTTAAACGGTGCAAGCAGTCTCAGGACATGCGGAGTAGAAGCCCAGTGTCCTTTGCTCAGCCGTGCCACCTAGGGGGGATAAGGGAGGCAGCCTCCAGCCACCTTCTTCCATCAGAGGAACACAAAAACCTTTTGTCTTGTGTGTGTCTTTTGTTCTCTAAATAACTGCCTATAACAAACTTCTCTTTCCTTTTTTCCCCCCCCTCACTTTTTTTAACATTCAGAGACTTTTGGTAAGTTTGTTCAATTAAAACCCAAAAACATCAAACCAAAAACCCCCAGACCTGCTGATGTGCAGATCTGTAACCCTTGCCCTTTCAACTAATTCCTTTGTAACAGCTTCTTGAGAGGCATGCTATGCATTTCTTGTACTAACTCTTTCAGTAAGGATATTCTGCCCTCTTAATGAATTACTGCAGGGGTATTGCAGGCTACAGAAAGAATAATAATCATCCTGATTAATATATCCGTGTAAAGAGATAACAGCTAAATATGAACCTCCTAACATTGGATAGATGGTTTTTGGTATGTTAGCAACAGTTGTCCTGGAATTCCCCAAGTACACAATAGCTTGTACCCTGGAACTGTGATAATTGTGTTCACACCTGCAGGAGGTCTTGGAGTTTCACATCTAACAGGGTCATTGGTGTTCTCAGAAGGGAGAGGGGGGGGCAGCATGTTCAAATTGAAGCTGTAAATCACAGGTCAGCAGCTATGGGAAAAGGTTGAGCAAGGGAAAAGGAGCATCGTGGCCATTCCCCTCGAGATCATCTCCATCCCTTGAGGAGCAGGAGCCTCCTGCAGAGCTCACGTCACGCTTCCTCCCTGTGCCAAGGCCCCTTTTGTTATTGGAGATGTGGCGATAGCAGCTGCCAGACAGGATCCAGCCCTGTAGAACTGCACAAGACCCTGGGTGATTGCTCTCTTGTTTGGAATAGAAAGCTCCCTGCAGGCCTGGCGAGAGGAGCACAGCGCACACATGTTCTCACACGTGGCCTGACAGAAGGTGGGGATGTGTTGGCTGTCATTACCATGGCAATGGGGACTGGCTTCCTCTCCTTGTTTTCAAGGTTTGGAGAATCCATAAGCAGCTTGGTGTGCGGGAAGTCAGGAAAGGCTGGGGGAAGAGCAGATCCCATCCCCTGTGGCAGCAGGGGACACCTGCACGTGGTATTCTGCCTGGCACCATCTTGGTCCTTTAGAATGCAGTGGACTGTCCTTTAAGCTGCCTTTTGCCTCTGCTGCTGACTGCTCAGTTGGCCATCTGGGCTCATGCAGCCTCCAGGTTTGCCCCAGATAAGCACATCTCTGGCTCCTGGGAGGCTGTGGAAGGCAATCTGAGTATTTGCACGTGGCATCCCAAAGCCAGCTTTTCACTCAGAAAAGCAGCATCTCCAGTGTGAGTTTTTCCTGCTTTAGTTTTTCTGCTCTGGCCAGTGGTTATCCTCATGCGTTTGCTCCTGCCATTGGGACACCAGGCAAGCAGCTCCCGTCCACCACCACGACCCTGTACCAAATCTCACAAGACCTGCCAGAGTTCTTCAGAATGATTATTTCATGTCCTCTTCTAGCACCGTCCTGCTGCCCCTCTATTGAACATGAAGCTGGTTAGATGTGAAACTCCAACAGTGAAAATCTACCATCTGTGTCTCTGCCACCACTCAAACTGCCGTTCTTTCCTTGCAAGTGACTTGATCTCATTCGGATTCAAATTATGTCCCTTCCATTCCTGGTGTTGGGTATCTTGCAAAACATGGTTTGCTCCTCCCCTGTGTCCCGGGTGCCAGAGTTAGAACTGGAAAGACCAGGGTGGCATTGCTTGGCTTCCCTGGCTCTCCAAGAGACAGTCTGTCTCCAAGAGCTGCTGACAGCCTATTTCCAGGGGCATGGCTGATGCTTAGAGGGAACAGGGGATAACTAATGGACAGTGACACGAGAAGGCAATGGCTGCTGTTGTGTCTGTGCTTACACAGCTCGAACTTGCAGCGTGTTTCTCCTGTCAATTAGAGTGAACCTTTGCAGGAAATTGCCAGGCTTAGGCAAGGCCAAAGAAGCTTCATAGCAGTGGGTGATGCTGGGGCCTGCTCCCCTCCTCTCCCCTCCTCCCGTTAGCCTTGTTCCAGATTTGTGCCACAGATGGCAGATTTTCACTCCAGTTCTGAGACAGAAGGATGTATCTGAGGCTGTTTGTCTTTCGACTGAGTTGATCTATAACCCTTTGCTGCTTTCTCTCTTTCTCTTGCTTTTTAAAACCTTCCTGCCATCTCCTGTGTGGAGATCTGCCCAAATACATGCTCCCCACACCTCTTCCAAGCGCTGCCTCTCCAACCTTTGTCCTGACAGCTAACCAGCCTGCTTTATTAACCTTAGCTAGTTCCTAACCCTAACTAGATGCTAACTTTTCTCTAGCAAATAACCTAACCTCTTAACTAGAAGCTGAGTATAACTAGAATCTAATACCCTAACACTATAATACCTCTCTTCCCTCACCTCCTCTGAAAAATAAAGGCGACCTGTAATCAGCATCTACATCTTTTTACCTTCTATCCTGAAAATGGAGGATTGAACCGCAGCACAAGAAGGATAAGGAGGGAAGGGGGTTTCTGATGGTTGAGGCAGAAGATTGGCTTGCGGGAGACTTTGACTAGATCGG
>JBCJKH010046568.1:0-26119 GCA_039877255.1 Loriculus beryllinus | reverse complement strand
CTCCCCCTCCCTCCCCTCTCTCTCCCCCTCCCTCCCCTCTCTCTCCCCCTCCCTCCCCTCTCTCTCCCCCTCCCTCCTCTCTGTTAGCTACACAGGCTGTATGTTGTATTTAAGTTTTTCCTCCTCTTGTGGGAGGATGATTAACTTATTTCATCACTTTAGAATCTGTAATAGTGCACAGGGGACTTCTATATTGTTTTAATTGAGATGCATCTAAACATGTTGTGTTCTGAGGAAGGCTTGCTAAATATCTTGCTAGTGGTAACCTCTTCCTCCTCCTCAGAATATCTCAAGGATAGAAGAAAGTAAGATAAGTGGCAGAGAACTGTTGACCTGCGAACAGCAAGCACCATTGTCTCTTCCCTTCTCTCCCTCCTCTGCATGTGTGGGGCACACACATGCAGATGGTGCCTGTGTGTGTTGCATGGGGGGGTTTTTGGGGTGGGATTTCTAGTGTCAGTGTTTTGACACTCATTGTAAGCCAACTGGACCATTTGCCACTGTCTCAAGCGAGAAAGAAAAATGTTCTTGAACTGCAACCCCTGTAATTCTTGTATGGTCTCTTTCTGATATCCTGGCAACATGTCTAGGTTAATAAGTGTGAGAAGATGCAAGCTTCTCAACTGTTTATGGTGTGAGGGGGAGAGAGGGGAAGGAGAGATGACTACTGCCTCAAGGACTAGATTTTCTTGTTAGTTGTGTGTATGAAGAAATGCAGTCCAAATAAATACTGTGATGCTAACCTGTTAGCTTTTTGTTTGGGATATTTTCTTACATATTTTCCAGTCAATTCAGTTTGTAATACTGTCTCTTCCCCTTCCCACTTCACCCCGGACCCCAGGAAACATACTCCTGAATTAATAAGTGGTTTGTAGTTTCACTTCCTCATTTCACTTATCAGCCTTCCAAACCATTCAGAAAGTGAGTTGTACAAGAAGATTGCTTTTATGTTTGCTTTTGTACGCCACTATAAATAGGGGATCTTGGTGCATTCTGTAATGGCAAATAAAGCGTTTGAGCACTCACAAATGTAAATGGACATTGTGGCCCAGCTGGAGTATTGAGGCTTGGAAAAGCACTCTGAAACAGCTCAAGCCCAGTATTCCTTGTGCAGAATTTAAACCAAATTTGTACTACGAGAGGTGTTTTGTGTGCTGTAACTTTTGTGCTCAGGAGATCCTTGTGGCTCTTTTATGTCAAAAAAAGCAGCAAACGGGTTGTTTATCTGGAATTTTGCAGGCACGTAATCTGTGGGCTGCTACTGCTGGCATCTTTGTGGGGAAGGTGAGAAAAGACCTTATTTAAATAAGAGGCTCCTGTCGGGGGCTAGAGCTAGCTTCTAGGCAGAATTGAGTGTATAGTATGTTTGAAATGCTGTCATTATGGGTAGAGCCGTCTGCTCTTAACAGAAGTGTTATTGTAGAGATGCTGTTTCTCATGCCTGTGTCAGCAACAAGGTACTTTCTCTTCTGTGCCTGTGTGCTAATTTATGCCATTGCTAGCTTGTCATATCCCAGATTCTTATCTGCACTAAAACTGGGCTCTATTTAGAATCCAAATGGTTATGACTTCAGATTATAAATGCAGTGGTTTTGTTAGGCCTTCTTTGCTTTCTGTTTTTTTTCTACTAATATAATTACAGGAAAAAATGGTTATCAAGGTCAGTTTGTATAGATACACTGGGAGTGTTTTCCGGTTCCAACAAAATAAGCTTATTTCCTGAAATATTTCAAAGCTGAATATGAGCGAGCATCCATAAACCTCTTACTTCATACATATGGGTTGCAACAGTGCATTGTTGCTAGGTGCCTGCAGTTGAAGCCTTCCTTCCAGTAATCTGTTTCTAGCAGCAGGCAAGCAAGCGAACATGAGGTTTTTTTGATTGAATGGAATGACAGGAAAGGGATAAATTCATCATGCTGACCTAAGAGCTGTTAAATGTAGAGAACTAAAGGAAGACAGATCTTGCCATATTCTTTTCCATGCCAACACTTAAACGTTTGGAATGCAGCAAATGGTTCTCATTACAGCTCCTTCCTGAGTTAGTGCATGTCAGTTCTTGTTTGCCCTTATAAAATAAGCCATGCCTGTGCAAGCCTTTTTAGAAGGAGGAGCCAGTGAATCAATCAGTGCCACAACTGACACGGAAGAGGGAACAGAGGTAGATCTGTTGCGTTTCTTGGCATTTGGTTCTGAGTTCTGATGAGTAACTAGGCTGTAACAATTGCATGAGGAAGCTTGCCCTCTCTTCTGTGAATAGCTGACACTTTGTAAAGATTATTTTAATCCTGTTAACACCTTTAAAGAAAATACATCATTCTTTAGTGAAGAACTGAATAGTGTCTTTTGGTTGAGAAATTGACTTTAGGTTACAGAATATCCCCCCCCCCCCCCCCTTTGTTTTTCATTAGCTGAGGAGCAGGCAAGAAAAGCAGCCTTTAGAGGAAGACCTTTGGCTTTTCTTCTGTTCTTTCAATCAGACTGTTTTTCCCAGCCACTTGAGCCCTTCTGGTCCCTCATGGAAAAGTTTGAGCTGAAACGTGTCTGCTTCACCTGCATGTTCTGACTCTTTTGGTACTTGTGGGTTTTTCCTTGGCAACATTGGTTCACCTGCTGTTCAAAAGAACACTCGTACAGCCCAAATTAAACATCCAACTTGTTCTGGTTTTAATGTTTTGATTTATTTAGTGCAATCACTGAGTTAGAAATGGAAGGTTACTGCTTAGGGGTTCTTGGATGAGGTAGAGTTGTGGATTTTTAAACCATGGGAGGTTTTTTTTAACAAATAGAAGTCTATGAAGTAACTTAAAGTCAGTTTAATCTGGTAGTCAATCTTGGTGTATGAACATATACAGTATCTCGTATTGCAGTTTGGAACATACCGATGCCCTCTTTCTTTTCCAGTTCTGAACAGCTGAAGCTAATGAAAAAAGTGGGGGAAATGAGGAAATTTCCAGTCCTCCCACTGTAGCTAATTATGTCACTTGTGGCAGAAGGGTCCATTGCCTTGTTGTCTTGCAGCCAGAAGCCTTCAAAGTAGTTACTTAGTGCCGACTGTGACAGATGACTGTTGAACATATGAGAACTGAAGGGTGGGTTGTGTCCTCTTTGGAATGGGTGCTTTAAAACTTTTTTAACTTCTGCAGATAGCTCAGTGTAAAGATCTCAAGTTTATTAGGCACGAAAGTTACCTTCTTACTTCCAGCATTAAAAATGATGCAAATATACAAGCTCTATCTCTTGACACTGCTTCAATGCATGTTGCCAATATCTGCAACGTTACTGTTATTCTTTCCAGGTAGAGTCCAACTGTGTATTCTGGCTTTTGTTCTGACATCTCTCTTAACTTCTCCGCATTGAAGGCACTACAGCCACAACTCTGGTTTCTCTTTTCTCCTGCTTCTCTGCCTGTTTTCTTCATTGGGTTTTTCCAGTATAGTTGTTCATTGCTATCTCAATATTTGTCTTGTAGTGTTTTGGGTCTCCAGAGCTCTTTACTCACCTCATTTGGTCTCTCCACACCTACTTTTCTTAACCACTTAATGCATTCCCTTTGGCAACATTTGGGCAACTGTATAGGGGTGTCCTGTGGTTATTTGTTGCTTCTTAAATGGCAAGCTGTGACATTTAAAGCTGAGAAACTTTTTTCTGGCTTTCCTGTGCAGCAGTGGCTTATTTATGTTATACCTACATATTGAAAGAGTATTTGTTTTCAAAATAGTATTGAAAACTCTTTGCAGTTCTTTTCAGTCTTCCCCCACAGCGTTGGCAATATTTGGAGTCTTTGTTGTTGAGCAGTAACTGTTGGAATCACATCATGTGAATCTGATGAGCCTTTTCTTTAAAAGCTTGTAGTTCTCATATTAGTGTGTTCAAACCTTTATTTTAAATTTGGAAGGCTAAAATCTGCCTGCTGAAGTTTAGTATCAATATCTTGAGATTAACCATATAATGCTATATGTAAGTACCATTATACCCTGAATTTCATTCCGTTCCTCATTTTGTAGGCTTGAGTTTGATAACGTCTTGCAAGGAAGCAGTCCTATCGTGCTGTTCCTAGGTTAAAATTGCATGGTCCCCTGTGCCCTGACTCTTGTGTGTGAAAGGGTTATATACTGCTGCTTTTGCATTTTGTAGCATTAAGCTATTACATCAGAAGCCTCTTCAAAGCTCTTTGATCCAGAAAGCACCTACGCTTGGCTGAGCTTCTGGGTAACTCGTCCTTCAAAGAAGCTGCTGCCCTCTTGCCTTAGAAGGTTTGGGAGAGGTGTAAGAAGTAAATTTTGCTGATCTTCACTTGTGGTAACAAAAGCCTGAGTTCTTACCACAGATAAATTTTATAGGAGAGGTTGTTTTTGTGGGCTAAAATATCAAGTCCTTTAAAACAGTGTCAAATTTACTGTGGTGAGTTGTTATAAATGCGAAAATCAACAACCTGAAGCGGTTACTTTTAGATTCTGGCAACCAGATAAACTGGGTGTTGGTGTCCTGTTACATGACAGAAAGCTAGCAGGAGGAATAATGGGTAGCTGTTTCACTGCAACCTGATGATACGGGGTTTGAAAAGGTCTGAATACTGCTCTATTTAGCTGTGAGGTCTCTTTATGAAGCGTAGTGGCATTTTGCTTTCATTGTCATAGCCTGATTGGATCTCTGCTCCAAATTGCTTGTACACTTATGCAGTGGCTCTTGTAGTAGAACAATGCTTTGAGATGTGCGTGCTGTAGCCTTACTGTATCATCACTGAGATGCTTCAGGGACAAAACAAAATCCAGCATTCTCTTTGGGAGAGGTGCACGTATTATTATCCTTGAGGATATTCTTACCACACAGAGCTGGGTTGTGCTAGTAAGAGGCTGAGAACAAGTGTTTTTCTTTCAGTTTCACTGGCCATTAGGAAATAATGTACATGATTTTGTGTCTGTTGCAAAAAGGCATTGTTGAAGAACTCTGGAAAAAATAGGCCATCGTGCTGTCTGTCTGCATTATCAGCCTGAATGACTGGAAGAACTGGATTACTTACGTGATACGAGGGAGCACTGAACTCTGTGTGCCTCTTGCCTTAGAGACAATTCAGTGCTTCGCAGGCAAATATTACCTGTTGGCCAGCTAAAGTCTGAGATCAATCTGAATCTTCAGATTGAAGTCTGAAAAGATGTCAGTAGGAAACTCTTAGTTCAGTTCTTCACTTGGTGATTATCCTGCTGTGCTTCATAGAAATACACTAGAAATTAGAGCTAAAATCAGAGCTCACATCTCCAATGAATGAGTCTGCTAGGTGGCAATTTTGGATAGAAGGCCTAGTGGGTTTTGTGTTATGTGCTAGAATCAGGTTCAAGCCTTGCCCTTGCAGCTCCTGCGTGCTGTGTCCTACAGCTGTGTCACTTTTCACCCAGCTCTTGCTAGAATCCAGTCCTTACAGTCAAGATTGGGTGTATGACCCTACCCTGCAAGCCAATGTGACTGGAAGGATGCTGAGGGAATAGATATATTAAATACACTTAACTAATATGGCAGCAGTGGAGCAAATCAGTAGGCTGCTATATTGGAAAGGCGAGCACAAGCTTAAAATTGTAGCTAGCTATTGTCACAGTTCAGTGTGTATGCCAATGTTCTCTTATGAGTTGCTTTTTTTGTTTATAAGCATTTCTGGAGCAACTACTGTCATGGTATGGCACAGTTTGACCCTAACCAAAGTGGAAAGCCAGGCCAGCAATTCCCTTCCCCCTTGCATTCTCTTGGTACAGCTTGGTAGTGCTGTATGAATGGTCTGTTATTGCCCAGTCAGAAAGGTGAAATGGCTTGAGATAATTGATGTGTCACTTTATAATCGGGTTATTGAGCTTTAGTGCCTTCTATTCCAGGTTGGTCAATATTGTTCTGATTTGAACATAACTAGATGTAAAGTGCTGCTCAGTGTTCCAAGGAGGTTGAGAATATAGAAGTTATTGTAGAAATCTTATTCACCATTTTTTCCTTAAGCATGCTAGCATCTTGTGATTAAAAAAAATTAAAGAATTGTATTGAGCAGCGTGTGTGAGGTCGAGTGCTTCATAAAGTCATCTAGCTCCCTTAGGGGTTCAAATAAAAGCCAGGAGAAAGAAAGATCAAAGTTGGGAAAGCTCAAAGCAGCATTGTTTCTAACCTTGAGTCACGTTGGCTGCAGCTCTGTCCAGTTGTTCTTGAAAATCTCCAAGGATGGAGATTGCATAAACTCAAAGTGACCTGTTCCAGAGCTGCTCTGCTCTCCTGACTCATGAGCTCCTAACATAAGGGACAGGTTGTTGAGGAGAGAGAGAGAGAGGTCATGTCCTGGGTTGCCAGTGAAATGTGCTGCTGCGCTGGGGCTGGGAAAAACCCAGATCCCAAGGGATATGCCAAGTAGCTGAGCGGAGCAGTGGAGCCCCACACCGCTTTATGGCAGTTAAGCATTGGTTTGTGCCTCGTTTGCCCTAACAATTTAGCCTCATTGCACAAGTTTCACAAGGAACTATTTATCTGCTGAAAAAGGCTTTCAAAATTAACAGGCGAGCTCAGAAAAAGGTAGGGCCTGGCTATCTATATGTGCTCTTTCCTTACCATAGCATAGTCTGAGTACATCAGCTGCACCCACACTGTGTGTGGTTCGTGTTTGCTTGTGCTTCAGGCTCTGAGGAGCTCAACAAAATACAACAAAGTTCAACGTTTCTGAGACACCAAGACCTGCAATTATGATTTTTATTGTAACGTGGTAATGGTGGCACGTGTTTTGTCTGGGTGAATGACACAGGAATGTGCAAAGCCTCTAGAGAGAGAGCTGGAGAGCTGTGTGGCACGAAGGAGCACAGTTGGCGCAGCCTGCTGCGTTGTTTCATGCTTGGACCAGGCTTGGGACCAAATTATCCTGTCTGCTTTGCTGGGATTTTCTTGGGAGAAGTCACTGCGTTGATGCCAGGTTTTCTTTCCGAAGTGATCTTTTTGCTTTGTTGCTGGTGGGGTATCAGGCAGTGAAACAAGCAGCTACTATAGCACAGCATAACTGCTCTTGTGGTATGAAGGGTCTCTACATAAAGCATGAGCCCACTGTTGCTGTAATGATTATTTGAGCAGTGGAGCCGCTATGTCTTAAGCTTGGGTTATATTTCTTAGTATTATCTGGGTGCTGCTTTGTTTCGCTGTCTTTTGTAAACTTTATCTTATACCCAATGTAGGTTCCTTTTCATGAGGACTACCATTTGATGGGGTTGATGCAGTGCTGAACACAGGGAATCAGGTTGCTGATTAGGACTTGTAGATACAGCAGTGCAAAAATGTAACTTACTGGAACATGTTGCAGTGTTTTTCTTCTATGCTGCTTCAGTTTAGGGAATTGATTTCCTGGAACTTGATTGTGCTCTTAACACCTGGATACTTAGATCTTTCTTTGTTGACTCTTTCTGTATGAGAGTCAGCTCTTCGTCCTTTTTGACCTTATTTTACTCGGGCTAAAATGAAAAGGTGATAATGTATTGTAGGTATTTCTGAAGGGTCCATATGAATACCAGTATTTAAATGCCACAGAGTTAATGCAGTGGTGGCTGTGCATGCATCTTTAACATAAATGCTTTGGTACAGCCAGTGAAGGGAGACATTTTTAGACTCTCTTGACCTGCAAACTTTGTGCCTGCTTAGCTCTTGAGGGAAAAAAAAAGCTTTCAATGTGTAGCTGATCTGAGGACACTTACATAATGATGAATTTTACATTCCTGATAATATGTGAAGTTAAATAATTACTGATGTTGCTTTGTCTTTTCAGTACATCAATTGTGGTAACCTGGAACAACTATTAGATGGTAATCAGCATCTGCCCTGGACAGTGAGGGTGAAACTGGCATATGACATTGCTATGGGAATCAGCTATCTTCACTATAAAGGCATTTTCCACCGAGACCTTACATCCAAGGTACTGTTTATAAAATTAAGGGAACTTTTTAATGAAGTTATTAGAACTGGTTGTTTGGTTCTTTCTCTTGCAGTAGAGATCTGCAGTTATATAAGGTGTGGTCTAAGATATTTTGAGAAACACATTGTCATAGAGTTTATAGGATTAAAATTTTCCTAAAAGTGTGTTGATAGCTTGTATGCAAACTGGAGAAATAACTATCCTGAAGGAAGGTCACTCTTTAAATGAGTTCAGGTTAGGATTTCTCAGGAAGCAGCTGCAGAGTTTTTTAGTTCTGTATTGTGGCTCAGTGAAGTATTTAAATCCCTGGATAATTAAGCATAACAATCTAACATTTGGAAAAGGTTAATCATACAAAGAACCCAAATTGAGGAGATTACCACAAATGCACTTTAAAATCTCCTTGTTGGTTTTGTTTCCTCATAAATTTCACAAATCATCTTTTGTAGGAAAAGTGACCTTTCATTTACTAATTCAGCATTGTGTTGTCCACAGTCCTGGTTTAAATTTCCTTCTTTTTTAAAGTCAGTAAGATCAACACTGTTTACCTGAAATTTTGAAAGTTCAGAATTTTCTCCAGAATGTTTCAGTGGCAGAGTTTTCAATGGACATAGATTTTTTTTTTTCCACTGCTTTGGTGACAACTTGCCTGTATTTAGTTGGCTAAAGTAGCTCATTCAAGCTCAGCTAGAATATTGACAGAGGAGCACTAAGCTCCCGTGAACAAATTGCCCCAGTATTCACACTGGGTCTTGCCATCCGTTGCAGCCTGAGCTGAGGGCTTTGCTGTCCTGTCTGTCCTGTTGTCTGGAGCTAATGAGCTAGCTTAAGCTCACTGGGGCCTTGCTATGTGAAAGCAGTCTAAAACTGTTCTTGGGAGGACTTCATAATGTCACTTCAGTCAATAGCATCTAGCAGAACATTATCTTAGCCTAAAAGGAACTGGTTTTTAAGATTAGAAACAGCTTTTTAGAAACAAAACCACAGCACCGTGCTTTTGCAAATGTGAGTGACTACTAAACCTTCATCCAGTTTTAGGGGTTTTTAAAGCTACCTCACTGCAGTGTTAGATGAAGAATGTATGTTTAGCCAAGGGGAAAAATACCAGAACTGGTAGGTCAAAGAAGTATGTCAGTGAAGTCATAAAATATTTCCGTGGGTGTCCTTTTTGAGTGAGAAGTACTGAATTACGCAAGGAAAAATATCACATTTATGAAAAATGTCCAGACTTAAAGTCATATCACTTTGACATGATACACTTAGCTCCATGTCAGTCACCTTGCAGTGTGCAGATAAGAGGTGTGTAAAAGTAACTGAAAAGATAACTTGCTTTTCCCCTTGTTTTTACAGTTCAGGATGTATTTTAGAGTATTATAGAGTGAGGAAGTAGAGTTACTGTAGGGAACCAAAGTAACTAAGGAGAACTCTGCCTGCAGCATTTATCGTAACACGTGCTGTGGTGGCTAGTCATATGAAAATCAATTTCCTGAGGCCTCTGTGAATGCCTTTATTCAAAGCTCTACATAAATAATTTGTAATTCGCTGGAGCTGCCCTACCAATGTTTCAATATTATCTATTGTTGAATGTCAGTTGTTTAGAAGCACACCCGCTGGAGGAGTGCCTGGTTTCACTGCAACAGCAAACTCATCAGTGGCCACAGGAAGTAATAAGGATTATTTAAAACAACAAAGCAAACCCCAAGAATGTAGCAATGGCTATGTTATATTTGCATGGTTCTTAGCGCTAGAGGTATGGTATCTGTGTGGAATCCACTAGAAGCTGTTGGGATAAAAGTTTAAGTCATCAGCTACAGTCTGCGTTTTCCAGCTTCTTGGGTTGTGTTTTTCAGTTTCTTTGGGGTTTTTAGGGTTGGTTTGGGTTTTGTTTTTATTTTTTTAAATCTTTTGAGGTGATACATGCTTGCTTGTTGTGTTTGAGAAGGGAAGTAGATGAAAAAGCGTGTCCTTAAACACCTGGGTACTTGTGAATTTTATTAGTATATTATTATACTGAGAAAATGTACCTTAAATCTGTTGAGCAAATAGCTCTTCTTTTGAGTAAATGTTTGCCCTGCTGGCTGGATAAGTTTGCTTTGTTCCAAAGCAAGAAGATTAAGGTAATAACTATAGCAAAAATCTGCCACCAGAGTTTTCAACTCTTGACTGCGGCTTTTGGCTGCTGCCTGAGAAGATGGCTTGTGTTTTACCAGGTTTGTACTGGTGGTGGAACGAATTGTGTGAAAAAGCTGAAGGAAGATGTGGTGAGCTCCTTCCTTGGGAGAGAACTTGTGATCTGGATTGAACTGTGTTATATTGTCCTTCTGTCTTTGGTAAACTTCAGTAATTGATGTGATGGCTTTATTAATCAAATGAAGGCAAAGACAAGGATTTAGTCAGCAAACATCAGAGCAGACACTGAATTTGCAGGATGGGAGAGTGAGGTATTTTTCTAAGAAACTTGTTGGCCCTGAATAAGCTACAAACAGAATGAAACTGAGGCTTTATGTGCAGGAATGTCTCCATTCTTCAACTATTACACTTACCACAATAACCCATGGCAAATCATCTCTTTAATATGAATCTTACTATAAAAATTATTTGGGATTAATTTAGACCTGTACTTCTGCCTTTTTACTGTTTCTGATAACATCTAATTCCTGCAGCTTCTGGAGCAAATGGCGCGAATACATGAAGTTTATTCTGTCAGTTATGGCAGCATACGTTTTGCTCTGACAGTAACATTATATGTATCTGTACTGGATGCAGGAAGTCTTAAAGAAGGGAAGGCTCCTATCCCCTGCGAATCTAAGAGTGAAAGGTCTTAGTGGTTTTGACAATTAGTATACAGCAGCGTGATCTCTCCTCCTAATTGCACTGTGTGAAGAGTAGCAAACCAGCACTGATACTGCAGAAAGCTACAGGGAACGATGGCAGAGAAGAGTAAATGTAGGTCATTATAGTCGATGTAGCAGCCCAGAGGGGATGTCGGCCCTGATGTCCCACTGGTGCCCTTCCTGCTGCCCTTCTGTCAAAGGGAGAGGCAGTGCTTGCTAGAAGAGAACATGCTGCCCAGACAGCCAGGACTTACCCATGTTGTGAGCAGCTCTGTCCTCGGTCTGCTGTAGCTGATGAGGCTGATCTGCTGTGATCAAGAGCAATAGCCTAACTTGAATCTGTCAGAAGGAAGAGTGGTCAGATTGTCTGTTTCCAGTCTGTTGATAGTAGGTGTGTGGGCAGGGTGACTTGTATGTTTTGTAAGCCAATAAATATGTCCTCACTTTTGACTTGTCATAAAGAGATTGACATAGCAATTAAGCCATAGATGGGTTGTAACAACCAGCCTCATTGGCTGATTTCCCTGTCCTCTATCCATATCACTCCAAGCCTTGCAAATAATTTTTTATTTGGGGCTTGCTGTAATGTGCACAAGGAGGATTTGCATCCTGGAATCATGAATATTTTCTTCATCTTTCAGTGATTCTCAAGCAGGTCTGGTTATGATTTTTAACTCCAAAAGTCTTAGTCACAGAAGATGCAGTCATTAAAACAGAAATCATAATGTGAAGTGCTTGAAGTGTTTCAGCAGTAGCCTGTGGATTGTGATAAAGCTTTTCTTAATCTGACTTGGTTTGCAGCTTTCTGCCTGTTGTTACAGTGTTTGAGAAAGCACAGGAAAAAGTGTCCCGCTTCCAAAAAGAATAGAGCAAATCCTTTTGTACTTCACCCCTCAAAACAAGCATCTTACTACTACAAGGCCGGGTCCTTCAACACCTTATTTACACTATGTTCACACTGCATTCAAACCCTGCTTTAAGAAGCAGTGTTGATTTCCTTGGCAGCTTACACTAGTGACTGTCGTAGTTATCAGTTAATTTATTCTTACATTATCTCTGAAATAAGGGAGCTGAATAAACTCAGCCGTATCAGAACAGATTAAAAGCAAGAATACTGGTGAATATTTGGTATGTGTTTTAAGACTTTGTTTGGAGTATTTGGCGTTTTACGCATGTTTTAAGTTCAAGGCAATATGCTCACTGACCTTAGAGGCAGTTGGAAGCATTACAGCACTTATAAAATAGTCAAGTTTGACCCCTGGAGGCAGAGAAAGCACAAGATTTGCTACAGTCTCGGGAAGATTTTGTTACTGACTTCCTTGTCACAGAATCTTCCTGTGATGCTGAGGAAGGCCAGAATCCAGATCCTGGGGCAACACTGCAATAACCTAAACCACAAGACAGAAGACCTTAATTTCCAGCCCAGGCTTTCTTTTTAATCTCTTCTCAGCCTTTCTTTCACTCTTCTGTTTCTGTGGTAAGAGTGGCCAGAGTCCTGACAATAGTGGTCCAAGGGTTTTACGTACAGCCCCAATTCATTGTCAGTGTGAATGTGTGCACTAAAAGGCATAGAGGCCAGGTGAAAAACTGTCTGTGTGATCATGTAATTAGGGACTTTAATGTGTATACTTAAGGGGAAGAATGAAAGTTCTTACAGGAGGTTCTGTATACCACCCTTTATGCAGTATTTCTTTTTTGATGTAGTGTATGTTGTCTGCAACTTCCCACCGATTAAAAGTGATTCTGGAAATAATGAATGGCATTATGCACTTCATTTGCAGAGTCAGAAGCTGGAGATCCATGGCAGAGGTGTCTGCTGCTTTACTTAATACAGTAACTAATACAGGAGGTGTTTTAATTAGTTTTCATTGCTACTTTTAATTATTACTAATAATCATCGTGTGCTTTTGCTATGGAGCAGGAATAAGGAGAGGAACAGCAGGGATTCCTTGACAGTGAGAAGTGAACATCTAGGAGTCTGATCATACCCAGTCTGTGCCTATCTGATCCTTTCTGCTAGTGTTCAATGCCAGCCTCTGCTCAGACTTTTCATCCTTGTTCTAAGGCTCTTCTTTGCTCCCACTTCCTACCTCCAAACTTACTGTTCAGTCTCCTGGACTGGCTGACTGCAGTTACCCTCTTCCTATTGCTCTTGCTTGGAGCTTTATACAAGCTATCTTTCTGCATTCTGTTTTCTAATATGTTTAGCCATATCTAGCTCTCTCCTTGTTCTGCTTCTCCAGGTTAGCTCTGTTTTATCACCACCACCTGTTTGCTATGCCTGTAGTTTTTACATCCTCTTTGGATGTAATACTCTTTGGGTTTTTTCTCCCCTTATCTCATGAACCTACCTCAAGACCTTGGTCTTGGCCCCTGCCAGCCCTTGGCTTGGACTCCTGCTCTGACTGGTTACCTTACTCACTTTTCAGATTCCTCACACAGCATATGTCCTGTCTCAGTCTGCTTTTTGCAGGGGGTCCAAAAGATGCATCTTATGCAGAAGTTTAATCATGTTTTAAGTTGAGAACATGCCAAAGCTGGTATGACACTACAGGCTAATATTTTTTTTGCCTTTTTATTTTCATTATTTCAAAATTTGCTTGCAACACGTGTTCTAAGTTTGGTCTCCAGAGAGCTGAATTGTCTTAACTGAATACCCCATTCCCCCAAAACCCACTAGCAAAGCTCTTGATTAAAAGCAAATAGGCAAATCCCCAAACAGATGCTTTTAGTTTTGCAGAGCCATGTACAATTGAAAGCGATGTCTTGTGATGAATAGTAGGTTGTGAGCAGTTTTAGGGAACATTGAGAGCTCCATTGATGATAATCCATGAAGAAATTCTAATCTTTGGGCATATATATATATTTTGCATATATACACACATACATGTGCATTCATGTATGTATTCCTGCCAACATCTGCTTTCAATTCCCAGTAAATGTGTATTGTCTCGCCCCTCTTTCATTGAGAGAGTAGTCTCAGTTACTAGGGGACAGTATCATGCATGTAAGCAATTAATGTGGATTAGCTGATGTAACACAAATTCACTGCCTTTGGGCTTGAAAGCGACCTACCCTGGCTACTTACCTAGTATACTGTTTGCTTGTTTAGCACAAAATAAAACCCAAGCAGTGAACAGAACCTTTGTCTGATGAGTCTCATACTTGCTGCTGGTTGTAAGGTCGCCTTTGTGCTAGAGTAAGCTCTCCTCTGGATATTTTGCACTGCAGGGGAGGGCTTGTGCTGAAAAAAAGTAGCTGTTACAGATGGTTATTTCTAATGATTGTCACAATGCTGAACTTTTACTGGTACTTAGGGACCCAAATGGAGCCTGTCCCTTAAAACGGTTTTAGTTTCGAAAGTGTATCTAGTATAGTAAGCTTCCTGTTGTATACATTTAATTGTCAGTAGTTTTTCTCCTAGGGGATAGCACTTTAACACCAGCTGATACATCTCAATTGGCCTTTAAGTATTTTAATTCAGCAACGCTCATCAGAGGGTTGCAAATGACAGTAGCATTCCTGTATTTTCTGGAGTGCAATAAAATCCGTAAGGATTTTAGACTGAGTGTCATATTGTAAAATAAAACGATGGGGTTTCTTCGTCTAAGCAACTTATTTTTAACTCCAAAACTCTCGAGTCTATTTTCATTTTTGTTTATGTAAAAGGGAGAGTAGAATATTGCATTTGTCTTAGTAGGATTATGCTGTGCAAAGCAGATGTTAAGCTCCTGTAACACACAAAGGGGGCTTTATGTTCTTTCACATCTGTCTCTGCATAAACAGCTCTGTTAACTCTTTAGAGCTCATGTACAAAGCTCCTTGCTTCTATTAAGAGATTGTCTCAGGAAGGACTGATGGGGTCCCCATTTTGGGGTGGGGGGGTGGAAATCCTCGAGAACCCAACTGAATTCAAATACTGCCCTCTTTGACTGTGTGAGCTGCCAAAAGAAAGAATGTCCCTGTCTGTGGAGGTCCAAAGAGAAAGCTTGGGAAGGTTGTCATGTTTTATTGCCTTGCAGCTTATACAAATAGTGCAATAGTAAGTCAAAAGCATTTTCCTAAAGCCTATGTTGTAAAGCTGCTTGGCATTTCATCTCATAGGCAGGTCTCGAGAGGCTCTTTGCACTAGGTAGGAGTTTGAATTCTCATGTCTCTGTGCCAAAATCCATCAATGAAACTTCTTCGTACCTGATTGATATATTTTCTTTTTTGTAGAAACAGGGAAGTATCACTTTGGCAGAAGAAACAGTGCAGGATGCTCTATTGTACTTTTCCTACTAAGATACACCACCTTTACCTTCAATTTAAAATCTCTTTTTTACTTTTAGGATCTAATGAAGCTTTGTTCCTTTTTCATCCTGATTTATCTTGGCAGTACAGTTTGAAGTTTAGGAATTGGGGAATCTCAGCACAGAATGAAGCATAGGTATCTGCACAACTTTGTTCTGAATGAGCAGTGCAGGCCTCAAAGGTGACATCTGGCCACGCTAGTATCCATGGAAGAGGTTTACTACTGATTTTGATAGGAACGGGCTTCCATCCTTTCTGGGTTCCAGGAAACTGGTGCTTAGTTGAATTAAATAAAACTTGTAAGAGCAAGTAGTGATAGGACAAGGGGGAATGGCTTTAAACTGACAAAGGGGAAATTTGATTTAGATATAAGGAAGAAATTCTTTACTGTGAGGGTGCTGAGGCGCTGGCACAGGGTGCCCATAGAAGCTGTGGATGCCCCATCCCTGGCAGTGTTCAAGGCCAGGTTGGATGGGGCTTGGAGCAAGCTGCTCTAGTATGAGGTGTCCCTGCCCATGGCAGGGGGGTTGGATGAACTTTAAGGTCCCTTCCAACCCAAACCAGTTCAGCTTTACTACAGTGAGCACTTGTAGTGATACCGGCATTTTTTTGACTGTGCATGTCACCTGCCCATGGCTCTTTTAAGTGTGAATAAAAAAGTCACTCTTGTACATATCCTAATGAATTTAAATTCACACTCAGCACTTCTTCATATGCAGACAAAAGACAAGCTTCCACTAATGAGAGAGAATAGTTTAGCTTCCTTCTTCATGTCATTTAACATTGTGCAGCCCACCATGGCAGAACAATTGATCAGTACTTCATAACAGAAACATTGCCCAGTGTTTCCCCTATTGTCATGGTATGCCCTGAACCACCTCTGGACCCCACAGTGGTGCGGTGTCCACTCTGTTTGGTTTCTTAAATGGCCTGCAAGTGAAAGGGAGCCTAGCTTTGCTGCAGGCAGCTCCTGTTCATCCGGGAAGGAGCTCAGATCTGTCAGGTAGCATTACTTGGTAGCTAAGATTGGATGTGCTATTGGTTTAATTTATGATTTATCCAGGAATAAGCTACTTGTATGATAGTTCAGTGCTGTACCTGAGAGCTGAGACTGCCTGGGGCTCGATGGAGGGGTGAGATTGTTCATCTTCAATTAGTGATGTATTGCTGTTTAATGGGATATGATTGTATAATAGTAAGAAGGTGAAGAAAAATTTGCTGTCGGGATGCTGTTGTATTTAAGCTTCCTTTTGGTGTCAAAGCAGCCCATTAAATTATTGCAGATCTCAAGGTCAGTAGAAATATTTTGTTGAAAATGGTTCTTAGCCTGGATTTAAATGTTCCCCTGAAATTTTGGACACTGAGGGTTATTGACAAATAAACCTAATCCACAAACCCCAGAGGGTAAAATGAACTACTGCAGGCTTGCTGCCCAAAATAAACAAAATGTACATAGTTAAAGCTAACACGAGAGGGAATCAAGATTACAAAGCTAGCTCTTTATGAATCATAGAGGTTTCCTTTAAAAAATGGTGAATTACAAATCATCTTTAATTCAAGAGAAATCTATGGCACAAAACAACCAGGTAATCTGCTGCATAAAATAGTATCAGCATTCTTGTACACTGCAAAACCTCTGGTGTTGTCATGGACTTGTTTCTGTGTGGTACACAGTGAAATTCCACTCATCTGAATCATTTGAGTAAGATTTTTCAGGAAAGTTTTATCCTTCTCAGTTTTAAGTCCACTTACAGCGACAAAATGTTTAAACAGAGGCAAGCTGAATGAATGTGCTCTTTGATACAAGACAATAAAGCCTGTAACCGAGAAGCTTTGCTGCTCTTTGGGCAAGCCCAGTTGATTTAACTTGGTACATGCTTATGAATCCCCAAACTAACTGTGCTTACTATACTTGAGTCATGCTAAACAAATATAACTTTGCTTCTGAGGAGCCTGGCATGTGTTTCAAGAGGCTGGCATGCATTTTCTTTACATGATGGCAGGAATGGCTTGCTTAACCTTTTAATTGGCAGGAAGAAAACTCACTTCATGGCCTGAGACGCAATCATCTCTGAATAATGTAAACAGTGATGACCTGAACTTGATCTTTTAGACAAGGGACTCTCTTTTCTTGGTAGCTGCATTATGCAGACAAGCTAATGCTTTGGGGTCAGTGAGGGGCTTTTGTGTATCCAAGCACAATAAAGTTAGAAAGTGTTTCCTGCTGTTTAGCTAATTAATGCAGGGTACCACTCTGTAGGAGTCGGCAGTGGTTTTGCTGCCTGTCACTGCTATTGTAACTGCCTGCAGAAGGATACAGAGCAAGGCATGTGGTAAGGGAATGAATTCTCTGTCTTGCTGCACCTATTGCAGGACAGAAAAAGAACTTAGGGAAGGCAGCTCTCTGTTCACTTGGCTAGAAGGGAAAAAATGCGGTACTGGAATGGTCAAAGCATATTTCTCAGAGTTTTAAATAAGTAACAAAAATAAATGGATAATGCTCTGTCTGTGATGTGATGCTGCCAGAACAGAATTATATGTGTCCTTAAATTGCCCTCCTTCCTGACACTGGAGGGCACATCTGAATGGAAAAGATAGGCAGCTTTTCCCTACTAGACTTCCCCCTTAAATCATGTTTTATGATGTACCATAGAGTAAAGAATTTTATTTGAGACTTCAAATGCACATATAATGTTGTCGCATGTGTTTTTATGATGAAAATCTGCTGCAAAGCAGCGAGTTCCTTTTCAGTAGCTAATGTAGAAAAATACACAAAGGCACTTAGAGCCTGCTCTGATCTTGTATTCTGGTCAGGTGCAGGCAAAGTGTAAAGAGAAAATTGAAGGTGTCATAGTGAACCGCATGTATTGCATATTTGAGCAGTAAGAGAGCTAAATCGTCTTAATTCTTGCTAGAACCTAACTGGGTACGTGCTGCCTGTGGCTGCCTGCTTTCTCAGCAAGTTTTTAAGTGGATTATTAACCAAATGTAATGCTGTTTGCAGCATCTTAAGTTTGACAGACGTGTGATTGTGCAGGGGGAAGGGTAGGGGAAAAGGGTGGCTGCTTTCAGACAAAAGCTTCTCATAGATGAATGTCTTCCAAAGAATACCTTGCAGTTTTGTCCCAAATTAAAAATAAATAAAACAAGTGGTGTACGGGTTTCATGCCCAGACAATAACTCTTCTGTTTTGTTGTTGTTTTTCTTTTTTTTTTTTTCCACAGAACTGCTTAATAAAACATGATGAGAATGGATACTCAGCAATAGTGGGAGACTTTGGTTTAGCAGAGAAAATTCCTGATCACAGGTACGTGAACAGTGAGATAAATACAGTGCGAGTTACAGTGCGACTGCAGGTCAGAAGCTTTGATGTGCCGGATTCCTGAGACCATTATTGGATTGGGATCATTTTGTAATAAATGTCCTCTGTTCATTCCAAACTACTCTAATTGGCTTCTTCCATTTTCATAAACAATATTCAGTGCCATTGCAGTATTATTCTCTTTAACCTCTGGGTTAGTTGTTAAGATCTAGGTTTATAACAAAGATATTAAAATTACTGTCCAACAGCAGCTCACCGTTTAGCTCTCCCTAGGATGAAATTATAATCTTACTCATGTGAGGAATGCACAGGTGACTGTCACAAGCTATTGTCACAATTGGAAATAGTCCTTTTGTCATCTCTCCCTTAGGGACATCAAGGACAAGGATTTCATTGTTCTCTCTGTATATTGATTTGTGTATTTCAGGGTATTCTGGCTGTGAAATATTCTGTCAGATTTTCTCCAGTGTGTGCTTCTGCTTAAAATGAAAGGCCTTCTAGCTCTTTTGACTGCAAAGAAAATAATAGAAGTCAGTCTAAGTTATGCACTGTTTTTAAACTGCACATATCCTCAAGCTGTGTCTTGGGAGGTGTGAGGGCTTGCATTAACGTTGATGAAATACTGATCTAAAAGCTTAACAAAGTAGACATCTTAATTCCCAAACTACTGCTCAGTGCAGCCAGTGTGTACTTTGTACACTCATGTGGAATCTCTGCCCTTTAAAGTGCTGACAGCTTCAGTTGTGTTTGTACAAATCCATCACAAAGTCAGGAAGGCACCCCAGGTGCCTTAAGGTGTGCTTAATAACCAGTTTTGAGATGCCCTGAAAACCAAGAGTACAGTACTAACTAGAGTTAAGGGAGCTTGAGACTAAAACAAATGACGTAATAGAATTGTTGTTAGCCACCACTTTGGTTTGATGTCAGTCTTACCTCTGTTGTCAAATGCAGTTTGTTGTTTCCAGTTTGCTGGCTAGCAAGCTGTGCTATTTTGAGGCCTTCAGAGGCCTTTTGTGTGGTTTTTAACTTCAGGGTCGGCTGGGTGGCAAGCTGGAGGCCTTCTTTAAGGCTATAGTATTAAACCATACAGAAATACTGCAAATTTTTCAAATGTGCTCTATTCTGATTACTTCTAGTTCTTCCCTGTTAAAGGATTCATCTGGTCAATCTTCTTATAAAAATACAGTTTGCAAGCAGGCTGTGCTGAATATTTTCAGAGCTGCTTACTGGTATACACATAGGGATGGATACCTGCATGGCTTGCTAGCCTGAAACTGATTTCCACAAACCTTTCTATGTACAAATGAAGGAGACATCCCTGCCAAGAGTTTGGAAACCAAGCTATTGAACAGCCATGACCTTAAAATAATTTGTTTTTTCTAAGTGGTTAGAAACTGGAAATAAAATGAGTAACTGACTGAAGCTTTCCTTTTCTTTCACGTTTTCCTCTTGCTATTGCACGGCTTCAGTAGGAAACCAGTGTACAGTATGTTGTAGAACCCAGTTGTATTGACTTCCCTCTAGTGAAGGCTTCTCAGACACTTCGAATTATGTGAAAGTTAGTAGCATACCTGAGCCTTTAATTAATGGTGGCTCTCTGTCTCCTCCCTTTCCTCTCATCTATCCCACTTCATTATAGTGAGAAGTTACCAGTGGTGGGTTCACCCTTCTGGATGGCACCAGAAGTTCTCAGAGATGAACCATACAATGAAAAGGTAGGTACATGGTATCAACGGACTTCAGTTGTCAGATGTTTCTCTTCAGTAGCTGTATACAAGATTTAAAGTTTCCGTACTACTAAAATTGTTAATTTTAATTTGTGACATTTCTGTATTGAGGCAATTCAAACTAAGAGAGAGTATAGTTGAATAGCTATTTTAAGTTCATGGTGTGGATTTTTATATGGAAATAGAGTTACCTTTAGCATAATTCACTGTCATGCTACTTCTATTCTGAAACACCCCACATGTAGAAATATGGTAATGGCTTGTTGACTTAACACAAGTCTCATGGGAAATGTAGTGAGGTTGCTTCCCTGACCATAAATTATTGAAATCTGGGTAGAAGTAAAAGGTCTGTGTGGAAACTTTTGTAATTATATTAATTAAAAAAATAAATGAAAATAAATCAACCTTTCTTAAGGTAAGATACCTTTAAAAATGTTCTCCAAAGGTATTTCTAAGTTTTCCTATTTGTGGCATTGGGAAATGTTTCTTTCAGAGGCAGATCAGATCACACTGGATTTTAGAAATAGCATTTTCCATCAAGCTCTCCTTTACACAGGATTTTCTCACAGCTTTTCTGTGTGAAAGCCCACATCCTGTACCTTTTTATAACTAGTACTCAATCTGTTTAATTGGTGGTACTTTTAACTTGCAGGAAAGCAGTAGTGAAATCAGTAATTAATGTAATAATTAGCATTTCAAAGCTTTTTTAACAGTTCCAATTGACCCAGATTAATAATGTAGCACCCAAATCCATGGTGCCACATTCTTCACTAACCCTAAAGAGGAAGCGGGTCTCACACCTTATCAGCATAAAAGATGACATAAGCCTGGTCTGATACATAAGGGATGAGGGATGTCAGCTTCTCCTCTGTAGACTTGTATTCCATGTTGTCCTAAATTTTATTACATGCTAAATTCAGGTGGGTGGAAACCTGAGGAATTGTGCAGCTCCAAGGGTAGTCAGATAAGGGATTACTAAGCGTCATGGAAATTTCAATGGAAATTGATGCTGGTGTGCAGTGTTACTAGATATCTCAAGCTTTGGGAAAGACAGTTTTGTCAGAGGTACTGAACTGTGAGAAGAGAAGAGTTTTTCTTAGCACCAGCATTAATATTCTGGATAAGCTGTGATCCTGTGTGTTTGAAACCCATCTTTCTAACCACAGTGATAAAGAGGCATGTCATGGTTTTGCTATGTTTTTAATTACTCCCATCTGTAAGACGTCAAATGCGACTGCACTATTCTTTATGCAAAGGATTATTTATGGTTTGGTGGGTTTTTTTCTTTTTCTCTTCTATTTATTTTCTTGAAAGAGTTATAAAGTTATTGCTGTTTGTGTAACAAGAATGCTTTACTGTGAGCGTGTGTTTCTTTGCATGGAAAATGTTCACTATAATGCAGTTACTTAGTGTTGTCAGGCTGTGGTGTTGGTTTAGTTGTTTCACGATAACCATTTGGGGTAAAGAGAAACCCGGTGGCAGATGAGAATGCTGAATATTCAGAGCTGAACCATGTGCCTGTATTTTTCCTCTCTCAGGCAGATGTGTTCTCCTATGGTATAATTCTGTGTGAGATTATAGCAAGAATACAGGCAGATCCAGACTATCTCCCTCGCACAGAGGTAAGTGGTTACGTTTATAACATCAGTGGGAGGTGGTAAGTATGCCATGATAATGGCTGGCCTTTAGAACTTCTGGCACTGCTGCCAAAGATACGATGAATAGGTGTTACATTAAAAATAGCCTGTAAAAGGCTTTTGTTCTTCTGTGCTGTTATTGTAAGAAGCTTCACTGAAGACACTCTCACAGAGACTTTGTCCAGCTGCAGTCCTCATGGGAAATCCTTTCTGTCCCTAACTGGCAGAACACTGAGAGCGTTGCAGCACAAACTCTTCCTTTTGTAGGGTGATAGCTCATGTAGACTTCTTGCCAGTTTTGGAGCAGAGCACTTCTGGCACACTGCATGCACTAAGCAGCCACTCCTTGTGAAAGGGGCAGGAGCTATGCTAGCAGCAGCTAAAATAAGCTCGCCCTTATTTTTTGCACAGACTATGCTAAGCACCATGGATCTGAGCTAGAATTGACAAATCAGATGAGATATTTCTTACTTCACTTGCCTTTTAGTTGAGTCCCATCTGCAGGGCAGCTTTTGGCCCTGTATTGGGGGGTCTTCCAAATTGTCTATCCCCCTCTGGCTCTGAAAATGCAAAATTGCTTAGGTCTTCAGCTGCAGTAAATTAACAGATCCTTTTGTTTCCCTGCCCTTCAGATTTTATAGTGCATTTAAAGAACTGGATAATTTGTATTGCCATTCTAACATCCATTGAAAAATTAACTATCTTAATTGATAAATTTTAATCATAGCAAAGCCTGTGGTTTTATAGCAGGCTTTTAATTTACATGGTGAAAGTCACCAGGATGAAACATCATAATGTAAGATGTTGCCAGTATGGATCTGGAAGCAATATTTCAACTGCAATGGATTCAAGTGAGTCCAGGAAGAATAATGGGCTTTGAAGTTGGCTCAGGTACCTTGTATAATGTAATCCCCATTGGGAATTCTGCAATTTGGATTGTGGATGAAGTTTTCTCAAAATACTCTGTACATGGCTGCTGAGAAATGGTGTTCATGGTTATTCCTGATAACACTCTATATACGACCCATTGAAAAGAAGATGCTTTGGGCCAGATAGCAGACCTTCTTTATATCTCTATGCTGTGTTCTGGTTTATACAGAATTTTGGATTAGATTATGATGCCTTCCAGCACATGGTGGGAGACTGTCCTCCTGACTTCCTCCAGCTGGCCTTCAACTGCTGTAACGTGAGTATCTTACTTGAAGGGGAGAGGACAAAACTGCAGTTCTCTAAATCCCTCTGGTTTTTGAAGATAGAGCTTAAAGCATTTACAAAAGAAACTTGAAGAGCCTACTTACAGAAGCAGCATACATACTGATAACCCAGAAAGTCCCCTACAGTTTTTATAACCCTTTCCTCGCAAAAAGGTCTGTCTTGTGGTTTTGCAATTCTGTGTTCTGTCATGCCGAACAAACAGGTCTGGCACACTGAACAGCTTCTTGCAGGCTGCTCAAGCTGATCATAACCAGTTGTATGCTATTGACACTGGCTGGCCCTCAGGCTCACAAAAATCCAGCAGTTATTGTGAACAGACCTATTGAGCCATGAAAAAAGAATTCTGAGTTGTTCTCACAAACAGAGGAGACAAATCATACACACACACACACACAAGTTTGAGTTGGAAGGGACCTTAAAGCTCATCCAGCTCCAACCCCCTGCCATGGTCAGGGCCACCTTCCACTAGAGCAGGTTGCTCCAAGCCCCTGTGTCCAACCTGGTCTTGAACACTGCCAGGGATGGGGCAGACACAGCTTCTCTGGGCAGCCTGTGCCAGTGCCTCACAGGGATGAAAGTCTTCCCAGTATCTTATCTAAGTCCACCCTCTTTCAGTTTAAAGCCATTCATTCCCTTTGTCCTATCCCTACATGCTCTTGCAAAAAACCCCTCTCCAGAATCAAGAGCAGGCACTACTTTTAAAGTCTATATGATGCCTCTTTGGAAAGTGGGATAAACCTCCAAATCCCTAGCCTGTGTTCCAAAAAAGCAAGCTTGGACCCAAATGATTGAATATCAGTAAGGCAATGTGCTCTATGGAGTAAATATTCTGCCCATTATTCAAATAAAATTATGATATAGTGCACACCTTCATGGTACCTCCTGTGAAAATTCCAGGGAGGTAGATCTCTTGTGCATTATCTCGTAACAGAGGTTGTTAGTGCCTTTGTATAGTAAACCGGTTTCTATGAAGTAAGAGAACCTGTGCTTCTACCAGATTCGGCTGAGGTTGGGAATGTCCAGTTTGCACAACTCAAGTTGAGGCAACTTCTAAAGATGTTACTGAACAAAACTATGACCAGGGCTCTGCAGTGAAGCCACGCTGGAGCCAATACCTGCACTGTATGCAAGTATTTGTAAGAAAAGTCTCATCTCTCCATGTTCTTGATGCTTATTTTTCTCCTGAGCTCGCTCTTTACTTTGTATTAGTACAAATGCACATGGCACAGTTTAGTGTGAGGTGTCCCTGTCCCTGGCAGGGCGGCTGGCACGAGATGATCTTAAGGTCCTTTCCAACCCTAGCTATTCTGTGATTCTAAATGCACATGCTCAAAGGGAATGGTATAAAGGTAAGGATGTGAACAGGTGGGGGTGACTGCCACTCTTGACACAAGATAGCATAATTTAATTCTAAGAATATTTGTGGAACTTATTCCGGACAAGCTACTTCTCTCCTCTGATTTCACCGTAGTGCAGTGGAGCTTGCTTCACCAGGACAGTGGTACATGTGACTCATATTTATGAAGTGTTTTGACTACGTAAGCACTGAAGGGTTTGGCTAGAGGTAGGATTTGACTTTGGAAATCTCAACTCCCACCTGCAGACTCCAGAAATCGTACTGCATCCACACACATGGTGCATGATTCAAAGCAGTTTTTCAGCACAGGTGAAATTTAGAGTAAAACTACTTATGAAGAAAGGCAAGTGACTAGTCTTATTATTCTCATGTAAGAATTTGGTGTGTTCAGGGAAAACATTTTTTTCTCTGGCTGATTACTGTAAACTGCTGCTCCTGTATAATAAACATCCATTCCCTGAACTGAAAGTGGAAATTACTGTCTTGTGATCAAGCCATTAATATGCTGATTTCAGTGGGGCATACTATAACTCACCGCTTACCTAGTAGGAAGAAAGAGGTAGCCAGCTGATAAGGCTTTCTTATACCTGCCTAAGTGTGCTTCAGTAATAGGCAATCTGTGTGATAATTTGCTTTTAGACATTGGATGTTTATATAGCTTTTTATTATTTAGGTCAACAAAGTGTAAACTGTACAGCTCAGCTGATTAGCTGAACTAATGTGCAAAGCCCTGGGGGTTAATGACAGCCTAAGAAAACCAGTAAAAACTGACATGTACAAGTAGTGGATTAGAATGTCTTTAATTTACTGTTATAAAGTATTTGAGTACATGCAGGGAAGTCTAAAACTTAAGGCCACTGATCAACTGTAAGCTTACTTGTGTGAACATTCATAAACTTAATAATGTAATATCCTGCAAAAAGCTTATCAGCATAAGCTGAGCTGTGGGCAGCTGCTGCCTTGAGGGAAAACCTTCTGTTCCATTTGAACAGAACCTGGACTGCTCAGGGATGGAAGAGGCAAATGTTGCTCTAAGTTCCTTCTCCATTGCTTCTCTTGTCCTGGATCTTACCTAGACAAATTAAAATAGCCAGAGAACTCTTCTTATTTCTGTACCTTGCAACAACTCCCTAGGCTTCCCAAATAATAAGTTTGCCAGAGTACAGAGTGTGTGCTTTTATGTTGCCCCTGCTCTACTGGTGAAATTGTGAAATAAGGAAAGCAGAAAAAGATGGTTTTACATGCCAGGAAATTCCAGTTGCTGCATTAAAACAACTTTTTTGCTAGTCTTGAGCTTTTCAAGTATGGTTTGTTTGTTTTTTACTACTGTGTTTATGAATTCTTAGCCCTTTACCCTGGGTTGCTAGAAGGTGTTCTGGCATTGCTGATCATACCAGTTGTCTTCAGAAAGATCCATCTTGTAGGACCTGCAAAGCAGTATCAGGGAGGTCTTTAGGGTTTGCTGTGTACAAAGCACCACTGTTCCCTTTGTACTTGAGGTGAAATCTGTCTGGGCTTGCTTGCTCTGAAAAAGCTTTTGGAGGGCTGGAAACAGGAATCAGCTCAAGCAGAACCTTTTTTAATAGTGTAATGATGTTAGCTTTCAGCTGCTGAACCTGTAACATATATACAGGGTCAGTGTTCTAAATGAAGGAATACCTTCTGAGTTACTACTTGCATTGAGCTGTTTGCCTTCTAGTGTAATTTTAGGGTTGGACTTAGTTTAGAGATCCATTCCTACTAGGGTGAATAAATAAATGCATACTGATAAATACAAATGGAATGCATACTGATGCCTGGGGGGGGAGCGGGG